>CAXAMN010028894.1:376818-388681 GCA_963970005.1 Durusdinium trenchii | reverse complement strand
TTCCTAGTAGCTTCTTTTTACTACTAGTAAGGCACTTGTTACTAGTAGCGATGCACTTGTTCCTAGTAGCTTCTTTTTACTACTAGTAAGGCACTTGTTACTAGTACGGAAGAATCGTTGCCGGTTGGCGTTCCGATGTGATGTGTCCGGTCTACTCACTCTTCCACTTTCGTTCACTCGATGTGGTAGTACGCGAGGTGGTGGTGTAGTCCTCCTTTTAACAGTTTGGTTTAGGGTTTGAGGTCCTCCATGGTGTACCGCAACAAATTCTTTCTGATCGGCGCTTGGCTGTGAGCATGTCTGACAGAGCCAACTCTCAAAAATGAGTCTCTGTTTGATCCGCAGTCTCACGGAAGTTCAAAGCATTCCTCCATCTTACAGAGTGGCGATGGGGCTTTGAAAATACAATGTAGGACCTCAGCCCCCTTCAGCGCAAAAAACTGTATTATTACTTTAAAGATGCTGTTTGTGTTTGGAAGATCTGGACCTTGGTTTCAAAAATTCTATTTTTGAATGTGAGGCTGATGCTGGAGAATATGTTTTAAAATAAGATCAGTCGTGGTACAATGGTTTTGACCTCAGAATGTTGATTTTATTTTTCTCTATTGTCGATGATCATGGATGTGCCTGCAATTTACTGCACCATGTATATGTAACAGTGGCTGCCTTATCGCGTTATTCTGGGTGATAAGTAACGTACAACACTTAATCTTGAGTATCTTAAGCGCCACTTGATAACACATTTAAACAAATGAAGACACGGTCAGAGACAATATTTTTTGTGCTGGGAGGTTGGAGTACTGCAGATTTTTTGTTGCGTGGCACCAAACCAGCCCCCACAAGAGCCACCCAACCCAGCCAGAAAGCTTTAGAATTAAAATTGTTTTACAGACTGAAAGAGGTATGCGTTGCATTCTTATTCTAGTGGCGGATTTTATTGTGGAACTCTCCTTCCAATAAAGGCCTCCCCAAAACACAGACACAAGCAAATGCAAGCGGTCAAGAAAACGCCACCTTCCACAACTCACAGCACCTCACACCTTGCCAAAGTAATCATCGCAGAAACAAAACATACACATAGAATTTGGGAAGGCATGGTCAGAGACAAGTCTTTTGTGGTTGGAGGTTGGGGAACTGAAGAATTTATTTTATCTATAGTTGCCGCATGGCACCAAGCCAGCCCTCAAGAGCCACCCAGCCCAGCCAGAAAGCCTTAGAATAAGAACTGCGTAGCAGACTGAAAGAGGTTGCGTTCTTTTGGTGGATTTTGCTTTGGGTTGGAATATGTTTTTCTAGTGGCGCACTCCTTCGAATACAGTGCTTGAGTATTGGGGTGAGTGAGCCGCTCCAGGGTGGACAGGGGGCCGACGTCTAGCACACGCAATAAATCAGTATTATTAGTTTCTTCAAGTTGTCTCCGCTAAGGTATTCTGATAACTTAGTCAGATGATAAATTTGCAGGGTTGGGCCCATTGTTTTATTCTAAAGTACCTTGGATACCAGAGAAATCATTCTATTTTTGGGGGCGCTGACGCCTCCCGTAGCATGGGTCCCCAGTCTTACAGACCAAAAACCATGCCTACTAGTAAGGCACTTGTTACTAGTAGCCATGCACTTGTTCCTAGTAGCGAACATTGTTTCTAATAGCTTCTTAGTTACTACTAGTAAGGCACTTGTTACTAGTAGCGATGCACTTGCTACTAGTACCGGTGCACTTGTTACTGGTAGCGATGCACTTGTCACTAGTAGCTTCTTAGTTACTACTAGTAAGGCACTTGTTACTAGTAGCGATGCACTTGTTCCTAGAAGCGAACATTGTTTCTAATAGCTTCTTAGTTACTACTAGTAAGGCACTTGTTACTAGTAGCGATGCACTTGCTACTAGTACCGGTGCACTTGTTACTGGTAGCGATGCACTTGTCACTAGTAGCTTCTTAGTTACTACTAGTAAGGCACTTGTTACTAGTAGCGATGCACTTGTTCCTAGAAGCGAACATTGTTTCTAATAGCTTCTTAGTTACTACTAGTAAGGCACTTGTTACTAGTAGCGATGCACTTGCTACTAGTACCGGTGCACTTGTTACTGGTAGCGATGCACTTGTCACTAGTAGCTTCTTAGTTACTACTAGTAAGGCACTTGTTACTAGTAGCGATGCACTTGTTCCTAGAAGCGAACATTGTTTCTAATAGCTTCTTAGTTACTACTAGTAAGGCACTTGTTACTAGTAGCGATGCACTTGTTACTGGTAGCGATGCACTTGTAACGAGTAGCGATGCACTTGTTACTAGTAGCTTCTTAGTTACTACTAGTAAGGCGCTTGATACTAGTAGCGATGCACTTGTTACTAGTAGCGAACATTGTTTCTAATAGCTTCTTAGTTACTACTAGTAAGGCAGTTGGTACTAGTAGCGATGCACTTGTTACTAGTAGCGTTGCAGTTCCTACTAGCTTCTTGTTACTACTAGTAAGGCACTTGTTACTCCCTGAGCATCCGATCTTGATTAGAATCAATAGTTTCTTGTCCTGAGATATTGATTTTGCTTGTATTGATGAGAAACAATATTTTTTGAATCATCCGACAAAAAATATCGAAAAACTATATTGATTTTCATAGTGAAAACATTTGAAAACTATATTGATTGAGATATTGATTTTGGATGTGCTCCTTGTACATGCAAAATGCTGCTAGTTTTGGCTCAAAATAGCAAGAAGATAGATCTATAGAAAGCTCTAGAAAACTCTTGGAAAAGAGAAAGGACAACTCTTGGAAAAGAGAATGAGTGGGAGAGGAGGAGCCAGGCATTCACCAAGCCTGTGGTGGATACTGATGTCCTCTATTCATGCTTGGAAAAGCATCAGGCCATGGTGTCAAATATGGGCCAATATGACCACATCAGTCGCTCACAAGGTGTGGATGCAAAGGGCATGGTTCATTTGATACCTCTATGGAAAGACCTTTTGAGGCTGTGTCCCTGTGGTGAGATCCACCCTCAGCCAATGAGGCAGGCCCTGCTGTCCCTCCTGTCAGAGCACCCAGATTTGAACACTGGAAAGCACAGTGGCCAGGTTTGGGTGAAACTGAAGGTGGAGCGCCTGAATTGTTTACTGGCTCATGTCAGGAAACTAGGTGGGGCCAATGCAAACTTGGCCCCCATTACTGCCAAGCTCTTTGGAAAAGGTGCAGGAGGACAAGCCTCTCAAAGGCATCTTGAAGAGAAAGGGCCCAGCCTTGAAAAAGGTTGCATCACAACCCAGCTGTCTTGTAAAAGACAGAAGGCTGAAGCAGGAAAGCAGTGATGTATCAATGGATGCCCATGGCTTTCCCACAATGTTTGCCAGCCCAGGCCTTTCCAAGAAGGCAGAGGAAGCCAAAGCCTTGGAAAAGGCAGGGGAAGCCACAGACAACCCAAGAAGCAGGCCCAACAGGCCAGGGCAAAGGTCCTTGAAGGAAGCCATGGGCTTCGTGCCTTGCAAGGCAAAGGCAAAAGGGAATGGAAAAGCAAAGCCTTTGGAAAAGGCAAAAGCAAAGGCCTTGGGAAAGGCAATTGCAAAGAAGCCAGCAGCAGGGTCTTTGGGAAAGAAAGAAAACACTGGGTGAAAATAAGGAAGACATGTGCCAAGAACCCTGAAAGGGCATATTTGTGTGGCACCACAATTGGAGGCAGCAGCAAACTCCACTTGATTGTTGAAGTGTCTGCGGCCAGGTGCCCTCAATACTCACAAGTCATTGATGATATCTGGGCAGCCTTGGCAAAGAATGCCCTCACCAAGCAAGAAGCCAAAGATTTGAGGGACAAGCTTTGCAGCCAACATGGCTGCTGATTCCTTGGATGTGAAAAAAATTGGGAAAGGTAAAGGTGCTAGACAAAGCAAAAGCCTTGGAAACGGCAAGCTTAAGCCTTGGAAAAGGCCAGTAAATAGCTAGGAACTCACCTTAGGAATTCTTTGGAGAAGGAAAATTCTAGGGTTAGCATCTAGGTTTTTCTGTCATGCCAGAAGCCTGGTATGTGGAGCAAGGAAGAAAAAGGAAAAACACAGCCTGAGTGCATGAGTGCATGCTGTTTCATGTATGTATGTTGCATGCGTGTTTAACATGCATGTTTAACACCTGCAGCTGTTTCCTCACGCAGCTAGGGCCAGAGGGTACACCAACAGCATGCACCGCAGCGCACACACACTATACACTACAACACACAACGCTACAAACTCACACATGAGAGCGCACACACATGCAACACAAAAGCTCATGCGTTTCAAAACACAGTACACAAACCACAGTCGCAAACTCAGAAGCTTTGGGTCTGTAGCCAGTGCATGGACCAGCTGTGAGCTTGGAAAAGCTCACAGCTTCACAAAGCCCAGAGCTTGGGAAAGCTCTGAGCTTGCAAGCTTGGACAAGCTGAGTGGGCTTGAAGCCCACTCAGGCTTGGAAAAGCCATAGCTTGGAAAAGCCTTGCCCCAAAAGCAAAGCTTGGAAAAGCCATGGCTGACTGGGATGACCCTTTGTGGTACAACCAGCATGGCAGACCATCGGGCAGAGGCTCAACCACTGCATGGCAGGCAGGGAACCAGAAAGCAGAAGCAGTGGGAGTACTTGGCAAGGCCCCTGGATGAGGTTGTAGAAGACCCTGGGTCCAGGGAGTGCTTGGAAAAGCGCTTGGCAGCCTTGGAAAAGGTTCAAGCAACCTGCAGAAAAAGGTTGGAAGAGCTGGATGCTGCAGAACATGATGCAAAAGTAACCTTGGGAAAGGCAAAGAAGAAGAAGAAGAAGAGGGAGAGCAGGAAGAAGGGCTCTTCTACTTCAGAGGCTGCCTCTAGCTACCTCGCGGGGAGGTTGAGTTGGTGGCTGGTCCTGGTGCCTTCCTGCCACCAACCCAGGAAGAGTCCTTGGAAAAGGAAGAGCCCTTGGAAAGGGCAAAGGTGGCAAGGCAAAGGAGAATCCCTTGCAAAAGCAGGAAAAGGGCAAGAGCTTGGAAAAGCCAAAGGTCCTTGTGGACTGGTATGGGACCCTTGCCAGCAAAACAGGTGTTTGCAAGGCAAATGAGTGGGCACTGGAGAGGTTGCTTGGAAAGCAAATGTGTACCTGCTCTCCTGGGTGGGGTCCAAAGCAAGAAAAGTGTCCACCTTGCAGGTGATGGAGGCCTTGGGAAAGGCCATGCTGGACAAGCTTCGGTTCCATGGGACCACCTACCAGAATTTTGGCCAGAATGGCAAGGTGGACCATGCAGTGTGGTGGAGCTGCAGCTTTATCATCGGTGATGATGATGATGAAGTGTGTGCTGAGGCCATGGCCTACAGCCTGGACACCCACCAAGTGAAGAGGCGCACCTGGTCCTTGGAAAAGGGCTAGTACTTCACCTTCCCAGAAGCTGTGGATGCTGTCTTGGAAAAGCTGTAGGCGCCACATGCCCCACGTCCTTGGAAAAGGACACTGCAAAGCAAGTGAAAGCCCTTGGAAAAGGGCCTGAACCCTTGGAAAAGGGCCCGAACCCTTGGAAAAGGGTGAACAGCAAGAGAAGGAATTCACGCATGCCTGCAGGCTTCTCCTAACATGGGGGGAGCCTGGACTTGCAAAGCGATGAGAAAAATAGAACAAATATATAATAAATAGATTAATAAACTTATAATACAAAATACACATACATAATAACTAATATTGTAAAATAATCAACTAAACATGAAAAATAAGTATCTATGTTCAACAAACCTATATTTAGACCTGACTTATGAAATATTTTGAACTATTTTTGAACGAATTAAATTAAGACAGGTTCAATTGAAATAAATCAAAAAAGATTCATTTAAACCAATTTCTACAAACAATATAGACGAGTATATTACATAGATAGTAAGGTTAAAGCTAAATTTAAAATATATTTAAAGCTAAAAAATATATAAGTTTAGGGTTGAGGAGTTAGGGTTAGGGTTGAGGGGTTTATTGAATTCAAGAAAACAAATCTAGAGCTGTGGATTCATTTTGCTCATGGCTTGCGGAAGCCAAGTTGTAAAGTTTATATTTTTGTGCAAAGTGTTTAAAACCAAATATTTGGCAATATTTTCAAAAATAGACAAACCAACAAACCTTATCAAATCTTATCAAACCTTGTCAAACCTTATCAAAACATGGTTTTAAAAAGATTTGATAAGGTTTGATCAGGTTTGATCAGGTTTGATAAGATTTGATCAGGTGTGGTTTTTCTGCTATTTTTCAATTAATTTCCAAATATATTTGCAGAGTGTTGGTTTAAGATAGGATTTGGTTCACAAGAAGCTTGCAAGCACTAGTTTGATGGCACCTAAAAAGGCAATGAAGGCTATGAAAGTCATGAAGCTGACCTTGGGAAAGGTCAAAGCAAAGGCAAAAGCAAAGGCTAAGGCCTCTACAGCAAAGGCCTTGGGAAAGGCAAAGCTGAACAAAAAGAGCTCGGAAAAGCTAGGCAAAATGAGTTTGAAGGAGAAAATTGAAGCGGCAGCTGAGGAGGCAGAGGATGAAGAAGAGGCTGCGCAACTCCTAAAGAACTCCTTGACAAAGGATGAGCGCTCCATGGTCTGGGGCAGGCACCAGACCTATTTGAAGAAGATCCCCTTGGAAAAGGATGATCGCGCGAAACTTGCAAAAGTTGAAAAGGGCTTGTCAGCTGCCCTTTGGCTCATGAAGAAGGAGTGCAAAAAGTATGTTCACCCTGCCAGAGAAGTAGTTCAGTGAAGAAGAGTTTTACAAACACCTTGACTCTGGGAGAATTGTGTACCGGTCAGACCCAAGCACCCATAAAGTGTGGCAGTACAAAGATACTCAATCCTACAAGAAGGAGACAGCTATCTCAAGGGGAAAGAAATGGGAATCAGGTCAAGAATTTGACCCTGATCAGCAGGACTTGGAAAAGTTCAAGCACTTGTACAGTGTGGAGGCAATGGCTCTGCCCTTGGATGATGTCGGTGCCTGGGAAGGCAAAGGGCAACCTGCAAAGGGCCTTGGAAAAGGCAAGGGCAAAGGGAAAGCCCTTGGAAAAGGGAAAGGCAAGATGTGGCCACTTGCAATCCGGGATGGATCTGTGCATGAAGAAGAGCAAGAAGAAAAGCCAGAGCAAACAGAGGAAGAAGCTCTCAAGGAAGCCTTGAAAAAGGCAAGGAAAGCTAGAGATGCTGTTGCCTCTGTACAAAGTGACCTGGACGATGCCTTGGGAAAGGCCAGGCAACAGCAGAGGGCTTGATTGCTAACATATCTAAGTTGGGTGCGCAATTCAAGGGTGTGTTGCAAGCAAAGAAGCCTTGGAAAAGTGCTGCTGTGAAAGAGCTGCTGGAGGAATCAGTCAAGGTCATCAAGGCAGCCAAGGATGAAGCAAAGGAGTTGAAGCAACTTGCCAACAAAGCAGGTTCAACTGCTTCCAGCAAGAGGTTCAGGATTTGAACCCCCCCTTGGAAAAGGTGGCGATCTTGGAAAAGATCTGGCGCTTCAGCTGCAAACCTTGGAAAAGGTGAAAATTTTGGAAAAGATTTGGCGCTTCACAAACTGCACCCCTTGGAAAAGGGTGATAGGCAAAGATTCTTCATTTTTTAAACAAGTGGCCCTCTAAGTCAGAGGTGCCTTGAAAGCAGCAATGGAAGAGTGAGAAAGAGCAGCTTGAGCTTCACAGTCATGAGTCATGAGTTTGCATTTCCAATCCCCTATGCCACCACTGGCCACGACATGTGTAAATGTTGCTACTGTTTGAAGCGTGAATGCATCTCTGCTGCAGCTGCTTTTGGGTTTGGTAGCCTTGGAAAAGGCTATCATGTGTAAGAGGTTGAGAGGATGGCAAATGGAAATGGAATCTGGCAGAGTGCCAGTACCAGCCTTGGGAAAGGTAAAGAAGCAGGGCCTTGAAAAAGGCAGGTGGCCCACGATCGAAATTGGCCAACAAGCTTTTGGGATTGTGGGCACATGGCATGCTGTCTGCTGCCACGATAAGGGAACTAGCAGATCTTGCTATACAGGATGGTGCAGAGCACAGCCCTACCTGAAATGCCCAGCAGGGCAACTGCCTCCTTCCTGAGGGGTTCCAAGTGAAAGTTGGGTGTGTGGACCCAAAGACATCCTTGGGAAAGGAAGAATTTGCATCAATATACCTTCCCCATTTGATGTTCTCACATTTGGGCAACCACTACCCAACTTTCTTCAAAGAAGAGTTTGGCCTTGGAAAAGGCAAACTCCAGAAATTCTGGAGAGGAGTTCAGCAGGTGGAAGATGACAGGCTGGAAAGCCATCCCATGTCCTTGGAAAAGGACTGGGAGGAAAGGTGCATACCTCTTTTCCTTCATGGCGATGGTGGAATTCCATTCCATAGACACCTTGCTTGTGTACTCCTGGGGCACCATGATGGGCCAGAGTGGTGGGTCGCTCAAGAGGGGATTGGTTGCTGGCACGCTACCCCAAATCATGTGCTTGGAAGAGTACTTGGGCACCAATGTGGAAGTGGATTAAATGGTCATTTGAAGCCCTTGGAAAAGGGTTTCATCCTATGACTGATCCAGATGGGCACCCCTTAGAAAAGGGGTCACCCTTCTTTGCACAGGCTGGAAAGCCATTGATTGGAGGGTACTTTGCACATCTGTGGTGTGTCATGGGAGACCATGAGTTCTATTCGAACACTTTGAAGCTCCCACACTGGGCTGCACATCGCCCCTGCTGGGAGTGCAATGCCCAGAATTGGGCTGGGTGTGAAGCATCCCTGAACTACAGAGAGATCTGCTTGGAAAAGCAAAAGTTTATAGTAGGGACCCATGCTGAACATTTGGCCGACCCATGGAGTTCACATGAGATCTTCCAACTGCCCCATGTGTCCAGCAAGAATGTTCGAGGGGATCCAACGCACATACTGTTTTGCAAGGGCTCTACAGTCATGTCATTGGTAGCATCTTGCATTATGCATGCTACTATGAAGGCCCTGGAAAGGTGCCTGTCAAAAAGCCTTGGGAAAGGCTTGCTATGCTCTTCACTGAAATCCAAGAGCAGTATAGAGAGCAAAGCTTGGAGCATCGCTTAACCAACTTAAAGCTGTCTATGTTCACTGATGCAGCAAAAGCCATGGGTAAGCAAAGCCAGTTTGGATTGCAAGGCTGGAGAAGCCAAGCGTTTGCCGCCAGCTCCGGTCCCAGTCTTGGAAAAGCTCTTTGAAGGGGCCACAGAGATCAGTGAACAAAAGATGCACACAGCAGTCTGCAGCTTGGAAAAGCTGGTGCAGCTTTGGTGCGATGCTGGCACATTCCTCACACCCAGAGAATTTGCAAAAGCCATGAGTCTTGGAAAAGACTTCTTGGACGCTTGCAAGTGGCTTCATGCTTGGTCCTTGGAAAAGGGCAGAAACAGTTTTGCAATTGTTGCCAAACACCACAGTTTCATACATCTTCTATGGAATAGCAAATATATGAACCCTACCAAGCATATGTGCTTCTTGGGTGAGGATTATGTAGGGCACATCAGCAAGCTGGCCCACAGTGTGAGTTTTCCACCAAGCTCACACTGAAGGTTGTCCCCAAGTACAGGGTTCTGGTCCACTTCCTGCTGACCAGGAAAATGGATCAGGACAACCTGGAAGATCTGTGACTTTGGAAAAGGCACAGTGGCCTTGGAAAAGGCAAACCTTCAAAGGCAATGTGGGCCAGCAGCCTTGGAAAAGGCTTTGGCAAAGATTTTGGAAAAAGTCTAATCCTTGGAAAAGGCGATAGATTCTCCTTGGAAAAGGTGTCTGTACATAGCAGTCCTTGGAAAAGGTGCTTGTACATAGCAGACCCAGTTCAATGAACTATTGATTGAAATATTGATTCTGGTGGTGTAGGATATTGAAAAATAATGAAACATATATTGATTCAAGGGTCCAGAAACAATTGTTTTTTCAATTGAAAAATTGATTCAGAAAAATATGAGATATTGATTTTGCAGACATCAAAATCAATATACTGATTCTAATCAAGATTGGATTCTCAGGGCTAGTAGCAATGCACTTTTTACTAGTAGCTTCTTAGATACTACTAGTAAGGCACTTGTTACTAGTAGCGGTGCACCTGTTACTAGTAGCTTCTTAGTTTCTAGTAGTAAGGCACTTGTTACTAGTAGCGGTGCACTTGTTACTAGTATCTTCTTAGTTACTACTAGTAAGGCACTTGTTACTAGAAGCGATGGACTTGCTACTAATAGCTTTTTAGTTACTACTAGCACGGCACTTGTTACTAGAAGCGATGCGCTTGTTACTAATAGCTTCTTAGTTACTACTAGTAAGGCAGTTGTTACTAGAAGCGATGCACTTGTTTCTAATAGCCGCTTAGTTACTAGTAAGGCACTTGTTACTAGTAGCGATGCACTTGTTACTAGTAGCGATGCACTTGTTACTAGTAGCTTCTCGTTACCACTAGTAAGGCACTTGTCACGAGTAGCGATGCACTTGTTACTAGTAGCGATGCACTTGTTACTAGTAGCTTCTTAGTTACTACTAGTAAGGCACTTGTCACTAGTAGCGATGCACTTGTTACTAGTAGCGATGCATTTGTTACTAGTATAGCCTCTTAGTTATTACTAGTCAGGCACTTGTTACTAGTAGCGATGCACTTGTTACTAGTAGCGGTGCACTTGCTACTAGTAGCGATGCACTTGTTACTAGTATAGCCTCTTAGTTTTTACTAGTAAGGCACTTGTTACTAGTAGCGATGCACTTGTTACTAATAGCTTCTTAGTTACTACTAGTAAGGCAGTTGTTACTAGAAGCGATGCATTTGTTACTAGTAGCGATGCATTTGTTTACTAGTAGCTTCTTACTTACTACTAGTAAGGCGCTTGTTACTAGTAGCGATGCACTTGTTACTAGTAGCTAAGCACTTTTTACTAGTAGCTTCTTGTTACTACTAGTAAGGCACTTTTTTTCTAGTAGCGACGCACTTGTTACTAGTAGCTTCTTCGTTTCAAGTAGTAGGGCACTCGTTACTAGTAGCGATGCACTTGTTACTTGTAGCTTCTTGTTACTAGTAGTAAGGCACTTGTTTCTAGTAGCGATGCACTTGTTACTAGTAGCTTCTTGTTACTAGTAGTAAGGCACTTGTTACTAGTAGCGATGCATTTTGTTACTAGTAGCTTCTTAGTTTCTACTAGTAAGGCACTTGTTACTAGTAGCGATGCACTTGTTTCTAGTAGTTTCCTAGTTACTTCTCTAGTAAGGCACTTGTTACTAGTGGCGATGCACTTGTTACTAGTAGCGATGCACTTGTTGCTAGTAGCGCCTTAGTTACTACTAGTAAGGCACGTGTTACTAGTAGCGATGCACTTGTCACTAGTAGCGATGCATTTTGGTACTAGTAGCTTCTTAGTTTCTACTAGTAAGGCACTTGTTACTAGTCTCGATGCACTTGTTACTAGTAGCCTTGCACTTGTTACTAGTAGGGATCCGCTTGTTACTAGTAGCTTCTTGTTACTACTAGTAAGGCACTTGTTACTAGTAGCGAGGCACTTGTTACTAGTAGCTTCTTAGTTTCTACTAGTAAGGCACTTGTTACTAGTAGCGATGCACTTGTTACTAGTAGGGATGCACTTGTTACTAGTAGCTAAGCACTTGTTACTAGTAGCGATGCACTTGTTACTAGTAGCTTCTTAGTTACTAGTAGTAGGGCGCTTGTTACTAGTAGCGATGCACTTGTTACTTGTAGCTTCTTGTTACTAGTAGTAAGGCACTTGTTACTAGTAGCGAGGCACTTGTTACTAGTAGTAAGGCACTTGTTACTAGTAGCGATGCACTTGTTACTATTAGTTTTTTTACTAGTTAGTAGTAAGGCACTTGTTACTAGTAGCGAAGCACTTGTTACTAGTAGTTTCTTGTTACTAGTAGTAAGGCCCTTGTT
>CAXAMN010028894.1:358210-376808 GCA_963970005.1 Durusdinium trenchii | reverse complement strand
CTAGTAGCGATGCACTTGTTACTAGTAGCTTCTTGTTACTAGTAGTAAGGCACTTGTTACGAGTAGCTAAGCACTTGTTACTGAAAGCTTCTTAGTTACTACTTGTAAGGCACTTTGTCACTAGTTGTAAGGCACTTGTCACTAGTAGGGATGCACTTGTTACTAGTAGCTTCTTGTCACTAGTAGTAAGGCACTTGTTTCTAGTAGCGATGCACTTGTTACTAGTAGTTTCTTGTTACTAGTAGTAAGGCCCTTGTTACTAGTAGCGATGCACTTGTTACTAATTGCTTCTTAGTTACTAGTAGTAAGGCACTTTTTACTAGTAGCGACGCACTTGTTACTAGTAGCTTCTTGTTACTACTAGTAAGGCACTTGTTACTAGAAGCGATGCACTTGTACTAGTAGCTTCTTGGTACTAGTAGTAAAGCACTTCTTACTAGTAGCGATGCGCTTGTTACTAGTAGCTTCTTGTTACTACTAGTAAGGCACTTGTTTCTAGAAGCGAGGCACTTGTTACCAATTCTTAGACGCAAAAGCAGAAGCCAACTACATTTCAGGAAGGGGACTAAGAAGCCCTTGCGTGATTGATTTTGCTCCGGGAAACTTGAACTGAAAGAACAGATGTGGAAAGGCAAAGAGACAGCCAGAGAAAGCCAGAATATGAAAGAATTAGGCTGGTTAAGTGACGAATTGAAGCCGAGTCTTCTTGGGTGCCTTTTGGACAACTCTGTGGGCCTTTGTTGGCCCAAGAAGCGCCACTGTGCGTCGCTTTGCTTTTTCGAGGCTTCGGAAATGCATTGGTTGACGACCAGGAGTGCCGCGAAGCACCGAGCGCCACGCAGCGCGTAGAAAGGAGATAGAGGCAATGTCTAATTCGGCTGTCTATTTCGTCAAGTTCGGCTTGATTTCTGTCGAGAAAAACATTGACGCAGAACGCCCGCACAGGACCGGGAACTATGTTCCCATGGTGTGGCTTCGTAGAGAGAAGATTGTGACCGAGCGGGAGGTCAGAGATGAGGCGATAAGAAATGAGAGACGAAAAGATTAGAAGAACAAGACAAACGAAGAGTCAGAACAAAAAAGGACAGACGTTAAGAATATTTCGGCCTAAACGATGTTAAGAACGCACACTTTTAATAGCAACCAAAGGATTTAAGGAAATTTCTGGTGAATGGGTGGTTGGAAATGATTGGGTGGTCAGAAGCTTTGTGTCAGCTGGAATACTATGATAGTGGGCGGAAGAAATTCTGCCTTTGAGACAGCCCTCATCCAAAGCTGACAGACCAGCAGCCCCGCACCTTGTCATGTCATGCAGGATGAGGATGACCCACTCCCAATGTGATGTTTCATTTGTGGCATCGGAAAAAGGACGAAGTACATTCAGTCAGTGTCTAGGGGGCAAGCAGTGTAGCAAGGGAAGCATAAAATGTTTTCCACCCCATGTTGTGTGTGGATATTGTAAGCCCCTCCAAATATTCATTTTAAACATATCCGACAATTAGACTCACATATTATCAATATATAGACTATACGCAGAATGTAATATATATATATATTATATTATATATAGTTTTGTTTATGGCTCGAAGTCGCACCATAGCTGTAATTAGTGTGGTGCTTTCGCCTTAGAATCCTGATGACCCACGCGCACACAAAGCCTAGAACCCCCAATCACTTTGGAACACCCACTCACCAGAAAATTCTTTATTTGTTGTTTTTGTATTTTCTTCTTCTCTTGACTTTTCTTTTGTCGACGTGGCCCGATTCGCCAGTCGATTGACCCGTCCCCGTCCCATGCTCAGGAAGACGGGACACTGTGCGGTGAAACCGAAAATTCAATAAATAATCAAAAGAAAAGAGACATAGTTCTTTGAACACTATCAGAGAGTGTTTGTCAATCAAATCAATTTCAGTTTGCAGCTGAGAGAGGTTCTTACCTTGTAGCCTTGCAACCGGGTCTGTTGCTTTTATCAAGAGGAATGTTGAGACGTTTCAACAGTTGCCCTTTCCTGCAAACCGACGGCGCAATCTAGGGGCGGATGTCCATTTCCGCAGCATTCTTCCATCTCTTAAAGAGCCGGTTTTGGAAATATTTCTCTTCATCGCCCTCTAGAAAAGGCTTTAGGTCACTCAAGCTGAGCGGCGCTTTGAGACGACAGTGTCCAGCCAAGGCCCCTTCTCGTCATGAAATCTCGGCCTATAAGCCCCCACACTAGTAGAGAGTCTTTGAAATTGCCTAGGATTAGAAGAGTTTCCCCTTTGGCGTCGCTTTCTCTCCAAGCTGTTGTAGTCCCTGCCTATGGCGCTCATGTAGTTGGGCCTAGAGCATTTCACTTGTGCGTGCGCAGACGCCCGCAGTTCTTTGCGGGTGTATCCTAGCAGAAGGGCGCGCCCACTTACAAACCCTCTGCTTGCCGCTAGAACTGCGAACGGTTGGGGGGAAGACATTTGATCGATGCGTCGCTCACTAACTTAACGTGCGCGGCGTCGGCTCAGAATGGCATCCCCCCCAGGTGCGCAACATGGACGTCCCAGCCACATGGACGTCCCAGCCACCTGAATATTCCATCCTTGACGCTTTTGTAAGAGAGCTTTTCAAGTAATGCTGCAGCATTGGATACCACCTGTTTGCACGTGGAAGTCTTGGCAACCACAGGCGAAGGGCCAGCCGTGTTTCACCACCAGAAGCACGCTGCTAGCCCAATTGGGAGAACGATGTGGGCTTCTGCGGTCAAAGGTGAGCAGAGTCGCTTCACTCTTCTTCTGAAAAACTTTGCGAGGACTGTCATCTTCTGGGGGCGTGGCACCAGTTCAGCGCCCAGCGACAGCCCAGGATCCTCTTGCCTTTCCGCAAACTCTTGCTCTTCTTCGCGAAGCATTGCGCTGCAGGAAACGCTACAATTTCCGGTTTCTGTCAAGGGGCCCAGGAAGTGGCCAATAGTCGACACCAGTCGGCAGAGGACCAAAAGGTCATCAGGGCAAGTGCCATGAGCTGTCATTCAATGCTGCTTCTTGGGCTCCAAGTGATGGTGTGTAGCTGCCTGTCTGGGAGGGAAACAATAACTTCATCTGGTTGATGAGTGGATCGCTGCAAGCGCGTGCTGCTGGTTACATTCTACACCTGCCTCACCAATGTTGCCAGTCTCGACTTCGTCGCTGGCAGTGGGCAGTAGTGCCGCGGGTTGATGGTCGCAGACGTGTCAAACGACATGTGGAAGCCAGGTTTGACCATCGTCGGCGGCATATATACTTCTGAAACCTCGTCGTGCACTTCGACCCGCTCCGAGGGCTTGTTGGTCCAGGGTTGGCTGACGCGCGCTTGAAGCTTTGAATCGGAACGAGGGTTGGCGCTTGTCACCTTTTTCGCAATCGGTTCTGCCTGGCGCACGGCCAACCACAACTTGGCCCCGAGTAATTCGAGCTTCTGGCGAAGGACTCTGGAAGAGTGAAGCCTGCGTGATGTTTAAGCGCTGAGCGTGCGAGGCTGCCGCACTGATGGCGATTATTCGAAACAACTTTCACATCCCACCTTCTCAAATCTCCTGAGGGCATGGGCATTCGGGCTTCTGCATGTTGGGGAGTGGTCCATTTGGACCGATGGCTTGAAATGCCAAGTGCACAGTCGTACCTTTATCAGTGACCTTTAGGGCTTAGATCAGCAGAAGAGTGAGGACCTGACACGTGACCGGTGCCTTTGCTCCTGCAAGCCCTGAACCTTGGCCGCGCGCAGAGCCGCCATGACTTCGGCTCAAGAAACGACTGGCTGAGCCCTTCCGATTCCAAGAGCCTTACCCACGTCACTGATCAACCCTCCAAGAGGTTGTAAGTGCTCAAGTGCTCATAGACTTTGTTGGAACCCAAAAGGCTAGGCCATCAAATGTCGGACTAGGGGGTAAGCCGATGGAAGAGCTCAGGAAGTAAACAAGCGCGCCTTTTCTTCTTGTCCTTTTGCATTTTCGTTTGCCTGAGGCCGCTTGCTCGAGACTTGGTCACTGCTCACAAAGAAAAAACTTTCAAGACAAGAAGAAGAAAAGCGCTGAGAAGTCTTCAGTTTTGGACGACAAGTGAAAAGAAACTGGGGCAGGAAATCGAAACGCTGCTTGCAAAGGGCAGGTCGCGTGAGACTGCTCGGGCAGGTCTTGTTGCATTGCCATGGCAACGCGACGGATATTGGGCACATCGGCTCAGAGCTTTGCGAAACGCGACGTATATAGCAAAGAACTACTGAAGCAGCTACGCGAACAAATGCCGCGCAAGGGGGGCTAAAGAATGCCAACAACAAATTGCCGCGAAGCGTTTCTTTTTTCGATTCCCGACAGGATGATGATGGGCCCGTACTACGAATTGGCCAAAGTCTTGGGCATTGAGGCGCGCTCCGCGGTTTGAGAGTCGAAAATCTGTTTCTGGTAAACTGCTGGGTTTCAACCGTAAAATAGAATGACCAGACAAGACATAAGACCTTTTTGAGAAGAAAACTGTTCAAAGAGTGTTGCCCACTTCGTTCACCGAAAAGTCGGGCCCTGAAGGTTTGTGGTGTGGAGTATGCGGGATATGGAGCAGCTTCGGGCAGGAGAGGAGTGAGTGAAGGGGAAGAAGAACCTGCGCGACGCTCTGAAGACGAAACACTGAAAAACCACAAGGGGCGAGCGCGTAAATTAACTGCTTCGAGTCAAGTGCTTTGACGGGGTCCATGTGCCCTTCGAAGTGACAGTTAATTAAGTTGCGCTGAAGACGCTGCTGCCCTTCTAGTTTTGCTTTTCCACTGAGGCTTCGCCAGGGCGCGTATCAGCTAGTGTTTACTTTATACAAATCATGTGTGTGTCAACCTCTGATTCTAAGGGCTTGACTGGCGCCAGCCTCGCATTTGTTAAATGTGCAGGGTCATGAAATTTGTTAACATTTGTTAACGTGTGGACATGTCGCCGCGTGACCCCGTGCTCACCTGAGCTCTTTGCCAAGTTTGTTTGTGGCGGGCTGTGATCCCATCTTCAGCGCCGATAAATATTGAATGCTGTTTCACCTGACTCTTCTTGATCCGATGGCTTAATCGTGAGATTGCTGACTCCAAAGCTGCAGAGCCATCGTCAAAGACACTTTGAAGGATTCCAAGCATGTTTTGTTTAATCTGAGATCTTGCTCATGCGCGACGTATTGTGTTTTTTCCTTTCAGTTTGTTTTTTTCCCTTTCTCGCCTACAGGCTTTTAAAATAATATTGGCCGGCAGACAAGTGGTGCTGCGGACCATGGGCCGGACTCAGCCCAGGCCAGCGTTAATAACATTCGTTTGCGTGTATAACAACATTCCAAAGTGTTTCGTCTGGAACTGTCAATTCTGCACGCTCACCTTTTTGCGGCGCGCAGTGCTCGACCAATTGCTGGCGCGAAATCTATTTAGACTTGCAAACGCTTGGCTGAGGAGAGCTACAGTCAAACTTGCTCCAGACAGAAACCGACAATGTCAGAGAACGCAGCGTCGCGGTCGGCCACCCGCTCCAGATTACAGATGCAAACCAACTGACCGACCGACTGCGCGGTCTTGTCAGAGAATACAGTAACTACGATACTGGGATGAACCGTGGGTTTATAAAGGTTATTAGGCATTGTAAGTGTATTTATAACATACTTATATAAACCGTATAAGTATGGTATAACATGGTATACTATAGTGTAGCTTCTTTAACACTTAGCAACTTGAAGTCATAAGTTCAATAAACTTTTCAACTACTTATATAACATCATTGATGCTAAGTTTTACAACCATTTAGCATACTTACGTAGTTATAAGTAGTTCTAACAGCTTACAACCAGTTTTGTAAATGGTTATATCTTGGACCTGTAAATGTTATAACACTTACAACTCACCTCATAACTTCTAGTAACTGTTGCAAACCCACGGTTCATCCCAGTATTGTAGCCTGCTCCAGAGTGGAATTGCAGCTCCAGCCGTTCGAGCGAGCGATCTTCAAACCGTCCATTGAGAGCAACGACAGCTACGTAGGTTGGAGTGATAATGCCTTCGAGGATGTCGGGGGGCAACGTGGCCTTGGAGGACATCAAGTCATACATTGTTTCGTCAATCAACGATTCCATGGAATCCATGGAAGACAGAAATAAAATGGAAATTAAGGAAGTCTGACCTATGCCGCCGCGAGAAAAGGGCTACGACGACGACTTCTGGGCTAAATTCGTCAATGAGCCGCAGCAGAAGCCATTAGGAAAGAACACTGAACGAAGAGGCTTCTGGCTTCCAAGGATTGGACCTTGAGGAGGGTGATGATTGTGCCCAATACTGTCATGACTTTGCCTTTTCCCTTTTCTGGGAGGGGTAAAGCGCAAAGAACAAAGGCGACTTCAGTGAACGCTTACCAAGAACTTTGTGATGTCCTAGGCCTGGTGTTCCCATCTTGTGAACTGCGCTTTGCGCCTTTGCTAGCATTGCGACCAGGCTGAAAATCCGCGCGCGTAGTGAAGCAGATTTTGTGTATTATGATTTTGCCGTTAATTTGTTGTTTTTTGGCTATCGTTTTTGTTGCTTGGATTTGATTCGGGGGGCTGAGGGGTTGGCCGGGGATGAAGGCATTTTTTCTTCAATCACGTTTGCGCTGCGTAGCATGTGGCCCAGAACTTCGCGGGTAAACTCGGTAGTTTTTGTATAACGCTTCGAACCTTTGCTTTCTTAAAGTGGGTGTCAATGTTCACAGCTTGTGATTTATTGTCTGCCTGTTCAGATGATGTCTGGATGGCTGAAGAAAAAAGGAAGCTACGATTTGAGAGGGTTTGAGGGGAGGAACAAGGGTCAAACGCATCAGTGCTTAAGATGTTTCAAACATCGAAAGAAACCACGAGGCAACGAACGAGAGAGAACTGCGGGAGTGAAAGGACAGAGAACGAGCGTGAGACAAAAGAAACAAAAGAGAAAAGTGAAGGACGCAAAAGAGAGAAAGACAAAAACAAGAAAAACTAAGAACGACAAAGCCAGAACAACGAGACAAGACTAGAGCCTTCAGTACGTGCCAGGGCCAGCTCCGGGAACACCTACGCCGACGTGGAAGCTGCGTACGACTACCTCGTCTCCAAGGGCATTGAACCCAAAAGGACTGAAAAGACGAAAGTGCTACCATAACAAATATATATATATATACACGATATTTACATAGATGTCAATGTAAGTGCAGTGATAAGGCCACAAGATATGCAGAGACAATGTATAGCGCCTGCTGACTTTGGTCTCAAGTGTCCACAAGCGGAAAAAGGAGCGACCAATTTCGTTTGACGCGCATAGACATATACAGGGGAAAGAGAAGATTGTCGACAGTTGACCTGCAATGTCTCGTTCCGGAGGAAAGAGCAGTGAGCAGTTTTCCTTCGCTGCACCTGGAGGAGCTATGTCGCAATCGTCGCCAGGCTCAATGACTGGTGCGAGTTCAGCAGACGCTACAGTAATGACTACGCCCACAGGGTCTCGAATATCAGGTGAAGGTACGGTCAACGCAAAGAAGGCAATGAAAAGATTTACGAGGTCAACATGGCCAAGAACGAATATTGCCAGATCACCCAAGAGGAGTATTGAAAGGGTAGAAATCGAGGATGCAAAAGGTATGGAAGAACGAGAGATTCAACTCATCGAGGAACTACGCTCAGCCAAGATTTCATACCAGTAGTTGCACGACGAATACAACTGTCTACATGCTGGATATTCTGACCTGTATTCGAGATCGAAGGAATAACTTTCACAGAGATGTCGGTTGCAACAAGCCCATGCACGATCACCTCCTGGAGATGATGCAAGAGGAAGAGGGAGCAACCACTTTTAAAAGTAGCTTCTGGTGGAAGCTAAGATTTTAGGCTGGCAGCCATGGAAAGTGGCTTCTGGGTTTTGAACTCTAGAAGCTACAAAAAGTGGCTTCCCAGAAGTGCTTCTTGGAATCCAAGAAGCGCTTCTGGGAAGCCATGAAAAGTGGCTTCTGCAAATCAGCACGTGCATCTTTTTCCTTGGCACTACTGGGTGATACAAGGTGAAACATATTGTACCTATGGTTGCATGGCCTTCTTTCAGGCTGAAGCTGGACATCGGATTTGGGCCTTCTTCAGGCTGAGCTGGGCAAGTTGACACTCAGAGGGGGTGTGTCATTCATGAAACAAAGGAGGATTTTCTCTGCTTCACTGCTTGCATTTCTCTTCCCACCCCTTCTGAGTGCCCACTGCTGCATGGAGGATGCAAATGTTTCATCCCTATAATTCCAGAAATCCTTAGGGTTGTGGCCTTCCCAGGCTAAATCAAAAATATGGTCAGCCAAGTGCCACTTAGGCTTGGCATGCCAGGAACAAACATCATTTTCATCTGCTCTTTGAATGTGAGACTCCAATGCCATGTACTGGCTCTTCAAAGGCGCTCGCTCAGCAGCCGGCAGCGGCAGCGCATCATCTGTGAGTGGTTCTGCTGGTGGTACCGGAGGTGTTGTCATGGGGGAAGGTGAAAAATCTGGTTGTGAAGGTGGTGGCGGTGAGCCTGCCGGTGAGGTGGGAGTGGGTGGAGGGGAAGGTTCCTGTTGGTGGGGTTCTGTCGGTAGTGAAGTGGTGGAGAGTTGTTTGTCCTGTAATCGTTGCAGGTCTTGTAGTTCTTTCCATCGGGCTCGACATTGCTCGACGGAGAATCCAACTCGTCGAGCGACAAAAATCCAATTGGGGCGGAGTCTGGGATTGCCTTTGAGTTCCACAAGGCGACAATCGGCGTCGCCATCCCATGCGTCCCAATCTGCCTGCTGGTTGAGTGGTGGTAGTGGTGGTGGCTTGCGCTTGCGAGTTGTGGGAGGTTGTGGAGGTGGGGTGGGTGAAGGTGTGTCGTCTGAGTTGTTGGATGGTGGTGGCGGTATGCGAACAGGTGGTCTGGAAGGTGCCGAATCGCAGGAGGAAGTGGGAGAAGGTAAGTTGATTGGTGGTGGCGGTAGCTGTTGGAAAGTCTGGCGGAAGGTGGGGTCCGCCTGCCGGATGTGGTGTAAAAACTGGGTGTGGAGGTGTGCCATGATGTCTGTTGCTTGTCGGAGGCTTTGAACCTGTGAAAGTGCTGTAGTGGCTTGGTGTAAAATGGCTTGTGTGTCATGATGTGGAGCTGATTCAGTGCTGTTCATGATGTAGGTGGATATCAAAGTCGGTAAGCAAGAGTTCGTCCCCGGTCGCAGCTGCAGCGCGGCAAAGCGGCTATGCGGCAGCTGGCCGGCAGCATGTCATCACGGGATCGTGCGTGCGAATTAATCGAGCACAAAAGACAGGTCGGAATGGTCAAAAGTACAGAGTGAAAGTAAGAAACGACATTGCAAGTGGAGTCTTCACAAAGTAAAATCTGCATCCGAATGGTCTAATAGAAAGTTCAGAGCAAATCTGCAGATCAAATTCGGCAGTGCTTTAAAAAATTTGAAAACTCGATAGGACCGCGTGAGCTCAGCGCTAGCTTCTTTTTGCTGTGGGCAAAGGTATGTGTGGCGTGAAACGAAGGGTGGAGGTGGAGGTGGTCGTTGGGAGGTAGTGGATGGTGATGTCATAGATCAGGTGGAGTGGCGTTGGTGGACCATGCTAGTCCTTTGACGATAGCATGGTCTGGGTGAATCACCCAACATCGTCCCTTCTGGTGGAAAACAGCGCCGCGGTGTTGATTGAGGAGTGTCATGGCCTGTTCTTCGCCACCGGAAGTATATTTGGTGGCTGCACCCCAGGCAAGGAGTGTGATGATAAGTGAGTGAGTGTTTTTGTGGAGTTGCCAAGTGTTGTGAATGATGCGGGCAAACTCGCTTTGGTCGCGGTTTGGGTTGTGGGTGATGCGGACGCCCTGAGCGAAGAAACCAGGGTAGTTGGCAAAGTGGAGTGTGCTGGGTAGGAAGCGTCCTTGGCGTAAAATGTTGGTAATGTTGCCGACCGGGCCTGTATGGCCGGCATTGATATGGGCAACTTCCCGGTGGGTAGAGGTGGCACGGGAAACTGCTGGTGGCTCTGGTGTGGTAGCTTTGGTGTTGAGAAAGGGAAGTGTGATGGCGTTGTATTGGAATTGGTCATATTGGCGAGTGGTTTCATTCCACTTCGCATGGGTGTATTGTCGGAAATCGGTAATGTCTTTGTAGGTGATGTGGCAGTCGGTGAGGAGATTGGCGATGTATTGGTGTTGTGCTCGGTTGGGAGAGTCGAGTTGGTTGGCGTGGAATTCGAACCAGTCGAGGAGTTGGTCTGTTGGTGAGAGGGCTTGAAAATTGGGTGGAGGTCGCCAGCGGTTGATTGGGCGACGGATAACTGCTGTCGTGGGATATTGAGAAGGGTCACAGTGTTGGCGTTGTCGGTGTTGGGTCGTAGGTCGATGGGTTGTGGGGATCGGCTGCGTGATGGTGTGGGGCTGTAAGAGTAGGTGGAAGTTGAGGGCGAGCGACGTCGCCTGGTAGGGCTGTGGTGTTTTGAGTGGCGGTGATGTCGATGTCGGCGATGGTGGCGGTGGCGACCACGGTGGTTTCGCCGGCTTTTGTGGTGGTGGCGGCGACTGCTGTGAGGTGGGTGCGGGGACGGTGGTGGTGGTGCTGGTGAAGCTGTGCTGTCTGGCTTGTCTGTAACAGGTTGTGGAGGTGCAGTAGTTGGTGGGGGCTGATGCAATGGATGGTGAAGGAGATGGTTGTTGGGAGCCGGTGCCTGACGTGGCGACTTTGGGGACTGGTGCAGGGGGCTCTGATGGTGCTGGTTGCTGAGGTGGTGGTTGAGCAGGCGGTGAGTCGCTGATGGTTGATGGAGGTGGTGGTGGAGGCAAAGGTTGCGGTGAAGGTTGTGTGACTGGTGGAAATGCCGAATAAGGTTGCCAAACTCCCTGAGGCATAGGCCACTGTGGGTCTGTGGGAGGATGGTGGGCAATTGTTGCCTGTGGTGGTGCTGGAGGTGATTGGAGTGCTGTAGTGTTTGTAGGGTCTGTGGGTGGTGTGTGATGCAGTTGTTGGACCAGGTAGGAAGGAGGAGGTGCTGGTGATGAGAAGGCTGGGGTTGGGTGTGTGGGTTGTGGTGGCGGTTGAGCTGGATGGACAATTGTCCAGGCTGAGGGGTTGCTGTAGGGCATCGTGGTGGGATTGGGAATCGGCATGGTAGGTGGAGTTTGAAAGGGTTGTGGTTGTGGAAAAGGATACGCCGAGGGATGTGGTGACGGGAAAGTAGGTGCAGTATGTGGCTGCGTCAGCGGCAATGTCGGCTGAGGTTGCGTAATTGGTAGTGGTGGTGGAGTAGCGTGGGAGTACGGCCAGGGGAACTGCATGTTGTGGTCCACAGAGTTGCTTGTGAAACGTCAGCGCGGTGCAGTAAAGTCTTCTGAATGGCACGGCGCAGCGCAGCGGCAGTGATGCGGCTGAGATCTCAAAAATGTTGTGGTCACGGTGAAGCTGAGAGTCACAGTGTTCATGTTGAGAGAAGTTAGGCTGTAAATGTGGGCTTGATGTAATGTGTGGCGTGTGGTCATGCATCTCGAATTAGAGAACTCCAGTAGGTAAGCTTGAGTTTCTCTGACAGAAAGGTTACGGCGCAAATCCAACACAATCCATAAAAGTCAAAGCATGACATGAAATGACATGAACTCTTGCAAGATCGGTCAAAAGATACGAAAGCTGCCGTGTTTGGGCCCGGCGGCCATTCAATCAGTTGATTCTGTGAGGGTGTCGGTGACTGCCTGTGAGGGTCCGATGAGAAGTGGTGCTTTGTGATTGTTGCTTTCCCATGCAAAAACAGCGCCCCTGTGACGGGGATCACACTCAGCACCCGAGTGGGACGGCTGAGCGAAACACACTCTGACATTGGTTTTCAGTGACTCTGTTGCCACGATGGGAAGGAAGGTGAGGGAACGGCAGGGTGATTGGGTCAGATCACTTGAATTGTTTAACATAGTTTCCCTCGCTCTGCTGAACAGACGCTGCACATCTGCGGACGATCGACGGCTCAGCGGCTGAAAGAAACCTGTTTGGGGGGTGGAGGCATGAAGAACCATGAAATCAACGAACAGCGGCAGGGTGGACCAGTGGAGTCAGTGTGTTGAAAGCAGGTACAGGAAGGTGATCAGCCTTCCCTTCCCACCCATGACCGCAGCTTCGTTGCACACGGTAGGTCATGGATGCCGTGCGCCCCTGCTTGTGGAACAGTGGTGAAACATGTGGAAAGGTAAAAGGTGGAAAAGGACCCTTTGTCCAGGGGTGGACACACACACACACTGCAAAACCTTTTCTGTAAATAGTGGGATGTGATGTGCCCACTTCCTGGCGCATCATGCTCATATACTATAGGATGTGATGCATCCACTGCTGGTGCACCATGGTGATACATCTGGTAATGGAGCTTGGCTAAAGCCAAACCATTGACAGCTGATTACTTGGATTTGACAGCTAGTTATCGCGAAATTAACTTTTGTGTCCTTTCCCCAACGGCGCGGACTCATGCAAACACGCTTTCGAGCGGCCACGCAAAAATTGTGCGTGGCGCAGGGCATCGCAAAAATTTTGCCGCGGTGTGCCGCAGACTAGACGCGACGTGTGTAGTACAATGTGCTCCCAAAAGCTTCGCAGTTGCCAGTTCTGAGGCCACTATATACCACAAAGTTGCACGTTCTGAGGCCAAACCCCCAGAAATGCAAGCGTGAGGCCAGCTCCCGGAAGCTGCTTCCCGCACTGCATTTGCACTAAAAAGTTGCAAGGAGCTGCTTCCTTGCACTACGAAGTTGCCAGTTTATCGGCGCATAGGGAGTGCTTATGGCGCAAAGAGAACACACAAATACAAGCTACGCTTGCTGCGCTTTCGACGCCTTCGCGGAGGATTGTTGCCTATGGACAAAGCGTGGGAAGGCGACGTGAGAAGTTTTGCATCTGCAGCGGGAAGCGTTCATTTTTTAACCGACAGGTTGATATTGAGCGTGGTACGATAACCTTATGCTTCTGTTGCTTTGATTCGTTTGACGACGTGCGTTTTTTTCTCCCTGCCTGCGCCAGTGGCCCGGCAACTGCGTTGGCATCAAAGAAACCATTAGGCGGCGTGGTTCTGCATTCGTCTGGGGCACCCAGAGAGATGACATTGCAAGCAAGAAGGGGAGACAGAGAGAGCGAAACAGAAAACCAAACAGACCAATTTAAATGAAAACATGAAAGAAAATGACAGAATGAAAGCAAACAATGCAAATATGAAAAATCCAGAAATAGAGAAAAAACAAAAAACACAGAAGAACGAACGAAGGGAAATATGAAATCTCCAACCAAATCAAAGAGCCTGAACCTTTGCCTTTCTGCATCTCTGCTAGTAGTTCCCTAGCCACTTGCAAAAATCCAGAATGAAAAAATATGAAAAAAACGAACGTTTCGGCCTTGTCGGAAGTTTGTTAAGTTAACAGTCCGCGGGCGTCTCAAAGTTCAAAAGACTTGGAACCGAAAAAAATCGGGCGCATTTGGAAATATTTGCACGTCAAACCTGACATGAAGTCGATTTTGGATATCATTTTCGTGGACCCAGATGATTGTCCAAGCGACCAAGATGGTCAACTCAGTGGGTTGAAGCGGAGGCAAAGCAGGAAAATTTTTCAGGTAAAGATCGAACACGAAAAACGTAGAAAACATTGCAAGCCCCCTCCGCATGTCCTCCTTTTCCCCTGTCGCAATCTCTTCCTCTTTTCGTCTTGTTCACCGATAGGCGCGCTCGCCTCATGTTGCTGGCATAGAGTTTTTTCCTTGTTTTGTTCTTTGTTCCAGTTGGCTGCTTGTTCTGACAAAAACGGAGTTTGAAACCGTTAAAGCCCGGGCAACATTCCACCCGCGATGGCGGGCGAGTCAGGCCTCTTGAGAGGCAAAGAACATGTTCAAAGATGGAAGAAAGGGCCTTAAAAGGTTTAAAAACGAAAAAGGTCCAGTTACAGTAGTGTTCAAAGGCGATCAAACGCGTGTTCAAAAGCTGTGGATCCGAGAGATGCGCTTTCCTCATTGCGTGCGAAAAGGGCAGCGCTGCCGACCTTTCCTTTCACTCCGGGCCATCGGCTCCACAGCGACGCTTCCTTGAAAGACTTCGGAACGCTGTGGAAGCATCCAAGGGCGCCGAAAACCAACACGGCAACAGACTGGCCAAAACCCTATGGCGTCGCCCAAGTACGCCCCGCAATGTGTTGCTTCTGATTCCTGTTCCTGCGCCTGTGAAGTTTTCTGGCTTTTTGTAATGTCCGCCTCTAAACAATAAACCCCCCCCTTGATCAAGCGCAGGCCCCAAATAATGTGAAATCCAGAAAAATCCTAGAAAAATTTTGATTTGCATTGGAAATGAAAGGAAAGGAAAGGAGATTGAAGGAAAGGAAATGAAAGGGAAACAAAAGGAAATGAAAGGGAAATGAAAGGAGAATGAAAGGAAAGAAAAGGACATGAAAGGAAAATATATGGAAAGAAAAGGAAATGAAAGGGAAACAAAAGGAAATGAAAGAAGACTGAAAGGAAATAACAGGAAATGAAAGGAACATAAATGGAAAGAAAAGGAAATGAAAGGGAAACCAAGGAAATGAAAGGGAAATGAACGGAGAATGAAAATATTGCCATCCAAAAAGTATTGCCAAGAAACGAAATGAAGTCAGACATCCAGAAAGTATTGCCTTCAATAAAGCTCAAGCTGTTCAACCAAAAGGAAATCTAAATAAAGGAATTGTAAAGGAAACCGCCAAAAGAACCAGCCAGGGATTGTTTAGTATTATTTGAGGTCTAGAGTAGTTGAAGGTTTGGGCTGCTCGTGGGGGGTGGTCTTTGTGGGTTGATTTCAGGTTGCAAATTGCAATGTCCAAATAAGCAATTTTAAAAGAAACATGCAGCAGCCAAATCAATATTCCAGAGTGTGTGGTGTGTATGCCTGGAGCTCAGAATCAAGATTTGGAAGCAGCTGAAAGCTCAGAATCAGATTTGGAAGCAGCTGAGAGTAAAAACATATTAAGTTTTGGAGTCAGCCCCAAAAACAAGATCCCAAAAAAATTAGCATTATTTAGGGAACATTCATTATTTCTTTTTTGGAAAAATTTAACATTATTCAGGGGGCATTTATTGTTATGAGGTCGACATTACTGTGGAGCTGCGGCGCCAACTACCAGATGATTGATGCTGTACGATAGGCGATGATTTCAACGCATGCAGTTTTCACACCATGCCCACCCGGCTATCGCAGCATACAACTCTTGATGCGCGTAGTTTTCGCCCACCAGGACGACAGCATGCATTTTGCATCCGCCAGGTTGCATACTGTTGTGAGCACAGCCAAACAACGGACGCGTCCGGCGTGAAGCAAAGTTGCGCTTGATCGGAGGTTGCCTGAGAGTGACAGGGACCCAAAGCGAGGGAGCGATGCAGACAGACACAAACACAGACGCGTATGCGTATGCAAGCGCGCGCAGACATACGCTTGCGCAGACACATACAGACCCTTTGTATTTCCCTGGCGCAAAACCTGCTCCTCTTTCCTGCCGCCTGGCGTAATTCGGACTTTGTTTTTTTGCCCAGGGTTTAGGCCGTCAGGTACCCAGTAGTAAGAGGTAGCGACTAGCTACTGGACGCACGGTAGCGCTCGCGCTATTTGCCATCGCTTCATTTTGTTGGGGTCAATTTTTGTGTGTGAAACTCTCCAAGAGGCCACTATGGTTTGGTTTTGCTGTTTGAGGCCACTTCTTTCTGGAATCAAGGCCTGAGTTGTGAAGAAAAAATGAAAGCACACCGGACACATGTTTGACGTGTGAGATTTCTTTCTGAAAAACACACACGTTGACGCCCGCGTTCTTGTTGACTTGTGGTTTGGGCAGGTTGTGGACCCCAAACCGGACGTTTGTTGCCGACCGAGTTGCGTTTGGAGTTGCTTCGACTTCTACCCCAATGACAGGCCGTTTTGTTTCACTGCAAGCGAATGCAAACGACGCGTTTACTGTTATAGTTGCGTTTACTTTGTTTACATTTCTGTCCCGTTGTTTGGAATCAAATGATGAAGTATTCTCTTCTAGCTGGAGCTAGGCGGGTGAGACACCTGCTGTGCCCTTTATTTGTGATGCACGGGCAGCGGGATGACATCATTCCGTTTTACCACGGCTATCGCCTTCACAAGGTGTGGAAACGTGAAAGGAGGTACGAAGAAAGACGAAAAGAAAAACAAGTGGTGGCAAAAGAACGAAAGACCTTGGTTTCAAAGAGAGTAGCTACATTCTGAGGCGAGTAGGGTCTTGTATATTTGTTTGTATGCGTCCTTTTGTTTTCTTTTGCTGGATGTTCACATTTGTTGTTGCCATTCACCATCCGGCCGATAGAAAGAGTAAACCAATGAAGAGCGGAAGCAGCGGAAGAGCATATATAAATATAATTTGTGTGTAGTGTGTACACCTTGAGGTCAAAGGTTACCTGTTGGTATTTTTCAAAGCAGGGGGGCAACCCCATTGCAGTCGGTTGCCAAACAAAGAGCGCTGCGTTTGCGGGCTGATATCCAGAAGGTTCACTTAGGCTTCCGTGTGACGTGTGGCATTCACACCGAACGCTTCTTTTCCCGACTGAGGGTCTACCCGACAAGTGCCCCTGTGGCCTTGACGGGCAAGGTTTTGTCTCCTTCTTCCGGCCGGAGAGCAGAGTAGTCCGCAGCGGACGGATTAGGCTTAACGCCAAACGGAGATTAAGATTTGACGACGTGGACAGAGCTTGAGTAGGCTGACAGCGGGTGGAGTAGTACGTCAGTTTGACACGGCGAGAAACTCCAAGGTCCATTGGCCCTTCCTCTCGTCCTTCTTTTCATGTCTTTACCGCCTTCAAGTCATTTCACAACTTTCTTTCTTTTGCGCGCGCATCGGTCCGGCCCTTAGCGTATACGTGCACTTGTACATGTAAAGTAGGTTACAGGTGGCCCAGGCTTGGGCTCATCGGTGGTCCCTGTCCACTCGCTTTCATTGCAACCGCCCTCTTTTTGTCTTGTCCTCTTTTCATGTCCCTATTGTCCGCGCGCTGCGCCGACGTCGGAGCCCTAGTTAATCTTTCGCCCCCCTCCCAGGGAGGCGTGTGTGTGTGTGTACATTGGTATGTTTGAAGCAGGGGGAAATCCTACATTGCAGTCGATTGCTCGACGAAGAGGGCTGCAATTGTATAGCTGATATCCGGAAGGGGAAGCGCCGGTTTAGTTACATCCAAATCCCACATTCAGGCTGTTTAGTTGGAGCTAGGCTGGCAGACTCTGCACGTCGCATATGGCGTTCAAATCGAAGGCATCTTTTTTCGAGCGCGTAACATGTGGCTTTCAAATCGAAGGCTTCTTTTCCCGAGTGTACACCCAGTGTTCGCGCAGGGTCCTGCGATTGGACTGAGCCCTGTACAGGCACGCCTTTTGTTGCCCAAGCAGTTGCCGCATGCTCGCGAATTTGCCTCGTTGGCAGCGGTGCCTTCTGCTCCTTGGCCCGCTCGCCATTCTTCACGCCGCGCTGGTGCTGATGAGTGGACCAGCGTTGCCAACCTGGCCAGTTCTGGCAAAAGTTGCTACATGTCGAGCCGACATGTGGAGGCAGCCTTCACCTCGAGGTCGCCCAGACCAAAGAGAAAGGCATGGTTTTCCAGAACGTGGCCATCAACCAATCTTCAATTCAGTGGTCCTCGGCTACGCTGATCCTTCACGGGCAATGCCCAGTAGTGCTCGTCAGAACGAGGCTGCCTGGCGGCGATCACTACACCCCGCTCCGCTAAATTCAGCACTGAGCGGGGCAACAGGTCCACCACAGTCTGCTGCAGCGCTTTGTCTGCTGCACCTGACAGGCGAGGTGCCTTCCAAAGACATGAGCTCATGGCGCGTCCAGCAGCTTCAAGTGACTGACTGCAAGCTTTGACACAGTCAGCGCTGAACACCTCAGCAAAGACCACGGAGAAGCGGACCTACACCGACGTCCGCAGCATCCAGCAGTCGCGCGCCATATAAGGAGTTGTCCGGCTGCCGTGAGTGGGCCGAGGATGGCTTGAGGAAATAGCTGAACGCCCCGTTGAGTTTGCAACCTCGAACCGCCAGCGTGCATGACCCAGCGGTTGCGAAGGGGCTGAGATTGAAAACGCACCCACCTGCGCACCAGGCGCGCCTTTGCACCATTTAGCCGAAGTTTTCGCTGAGTAAAGGCATTCGGCCACGCACTCACTATGCCTACTTAATAAATCTGTTTTTTATAACATGTTATCGATGTTAAATGATTTAATAACAAGTTATAAATGTATGTGAACTAGTTGTAACAAGTTATAAGTAGGGTTTAAGTAGGGTTTAAACAATTATAACTTGTTAAATTAAGTAGATGTTTTAGTAAAAATTGTCAACTTTTAGCTAACCATGTTAAGTCAATGTTAATTTTTAACTTGAGTTAGGCAGAGTTATACTAGGCTGAAATGACAAAGGACTTGTGAAAACTACCTCCAAATTGCGGCGGCTAAGTCATGAAGGTTTAGCCTACCCCCCACAAGTATTTATGTCATGAAGCAAAAGCTTGGAAACGCCTCAAAATCAGAGATGCCAGAGGTTGTCACCAAAGATCCTAAAAACAGTTGATTTGAGAGCAAAAACGCACAAAGGCAGACTTAAAGCAAAAGATGTT
>CAXAMN010028894.1:289076-336891 GCA_963970005.1 Durusdinium trenchii | reverse complement strand
GAGTGGAGTGGAGTGGAGTGGAGTGGAGTGGAGTGGAGTGGAGTGGAAGGATGAATGAATGAATGAATGAATGAGTTGTGCAGATGTCGTGGCAGGCGCAGCACTTTGTGAACCTTCATTCACACCCTCACTCATTCTCACACTCACTCAAGCATTTTCCTGTACAAACAGGTGGTTTTCGACTTCCGTCTTCCGTTTGGTAAGAGTGCTTATTGCAGACTGACTTTAAGCTTCAGACACACGTATGCACACCTCAACGCGCTCGAGTTTAACTTTACGTTCTTGATCTCATGTCATTGATTAATAAGGCTTCAGCCCGGATATGTAGTCAAAAATGGGGTTTGATGACTTGATGTTTATTTGATAGTCAAGAAGCGAAAGGGTGCACCAAAGCTTTGTCCACTTTCCCGAGGCAGGTGCTGCTGCAATTTCCGCAGGACCACAATCCAAGATTGCATTGCAAGGCTAGATCTGCTAGTTTCGTCATCGGTGCAGGCAAACTCGGTCATTGGACCTGTTCTAGCGCAAGAATGCCCAATGGTGTTTGAAGCCACGGATTGGTTGAGCAGTTTTTAGAATCCTGTACTTGTTGGCATCAGCGTGGCTCATATCAACCTCCCCCACCAAACCAACAGCTCTTTTCGAAGGGACGCGCTTCCAATGCCAGGCGGACACCCATGCTGGGGCTAGGAAAAGGTTGTTCGCCAATCAAGTTGTGTCTAGGTAAGCTTGACTTGTTTCATTTTCATTCATTGAAAGTCTTATCTCTCTGATGGCCACCTTTCAGGAAGGAATGTGTCTGGAACACCCTGCTCACACAAGACAAGCGAGCTTGGATTGCCTGGCCTGTTGAGATTGGTTTGTAAGTTAGATGGACACATTTAGTGACAGTTGGGTGGAGTGTGGCAAACCAGGAAGACTTCCTTTTGTTGAGTCACATCCAAATTGAAACCTGACAATGTGGCCACTGTGGCTCTGAATCTGCAAATCATTTGTCACTTTTGTTGTTGTCTTTTTGCCTTGATTGATATCTGGCCCAATGGCTTTTGCTTGGCTGCGTTCGCCTGTGCACATGGTCTCCTTTCGTGGCGATGGAACACCTGCGCACTGCTTTCCAGAGGTGTGAGGGATGTGAGAGCTTGATGGGATGGTTGTATAGTATGTTCAAAGTCTTCATTGATACTGAAGGCAATTTGATGTGAATTGTTTGTTGATCATGTGTACATAGGTCCATGTTGTGGGTTCATACAGTGAGTCACCTGAGCCCATCATCATTGGATGGGAGGAGAATAGAAACCCGTTTCCGCGAAATACCAAGCAGGCAACTTGAATGTATAGAAATGATTGTTGTTCACAGCATTCACTAGAAACAAAGATGGATGTGTGCAGTTCCATTTGATGTGCGGGCTACAAAGTCTATGCGCCACATGTTCATGATCACTCTGGCGTGGGGTTGAGGCTCCAATGATTTGGTGATTGATTTGGAATGGAAGCCGGCAAATGAGAAGATTAAGGGTTGCACAAAATGGTCAAAGGGATGTGATGTGAGCTTAGGCGGCGCGGTAGTTTTGCTGTGATATATGATGACAGTTCAATTGTAAGTCAAACCAAGGCTTTGGAGATTCACTCTTGCAATTCAAGGCAAGACCTAGAGTTGGCCAATTATATGCCATATGCTTGGTGGAAGATGGATTGTTGTTGCTCAGGCAGGCTTTTTCAGACCTTGAGGACTACCACAGGCGCCAACTTCAGACGGTGATTGCTGAAGATCCCACTTTGGGGAGGGTTGAGAACAGAGCCAGGCTGCTTGACCGGCTCAATGATCACACCTATGCGGTATCCTCAGACTGTCATTCGTCATGCATGTCTTGCGTCGTGTTGTATCATGTGTCATATGTCACAATGTCATCACGCCATGTGTGAAATGCCTGGTCTGCTGTTGTTTCGCGCGCGCCTACAAGAGTTGCAAGCAAACCAGGAAGTGAAGGCAATAAGTGTCAAATGAAGCTCTTGATCATTGGGCAGGCAATCGTTGGATGGCCTTTGTGGAAATTGGGGGGGCTTGGTTCAGCATTGTTGGGCCCAATGTGGAGTTGTTTTCCCCAGGACACTGCGCCACACTTTCAGCGCTTCATTTTGTTTGGGTGTGAAATGAATAGAACCTGAAGCATTTCCTTCAAGAGGAATTCAATACGAATTGGTTGGAGGTGTTGCCAAGAAGTTGTAATATAGCAAGTGTCCCCAGGAGAGGGCGACCAGGGCACCATCAATCAGGGTATTGGCGGTGTCTTTCTGAAGGAATTCCTGAGGCGGCCATCCAGGGTGGATGCCCTGGATAGCCAGCCAAATTAGAGTGGCGTGATACGAAGGAAAAATTGTCAAACGTGCTGAGCAAGTTTGCGTCTAGTTGTGCTGCAGGTGTTTGTTTAATACCAACTCTATTTGGTACCATTTGTCTTCGTCTTGGTCCTGGACAAACTGTATGTAAACTGGTTCCTGCTGGGGTCACAGAGTTGCAGGCGTTCAGTGTGGCATTGTGATTGTAGCTGTTGAATCTTTTCCTGTGTCAATTTGTTGTCGCAAATTCAAGAACAGCATAGTGGCGTGTCAGATTTGTCTTCTAGCCTATGTGGAATGAAACCATACCCAGTTAAATCAAGAACGAACATATACTGCTGTCAAATTTTCAAGTGTGTCTAGAAGCTTTATAAAACCTCCTGACTCAAGGACCATAACAGGTTATTGATCGACATTGTCTTCTCCTCAGACTGCATAGACTGCATCAGCATCACTTCATGATGCCAATGACTACTCCAATCAAACATACACATATCAAATGTCATATGTCATATGTCACTTGTCACCTATCATTTGTCAGATGCTGCTGTGTGTTCACAAGGGTTCCAGCAAGTGATTGCGGGCCACCGCTTGCGTTTCGTGGCCCAGGTCAAAAGAGAAGAATGGAGCCTTCAATGTGCCCTTTGAGAGTTCTGTGTGAGTGGGTGCTGGGTTGATCGGAGTTGTGGCAGCGTCAACTGTCTGTTCACTAATTGCTAGCGTTGAGAAATTTGTGTCACCATGTTCATTCAAGGTGCACTTTTCTTTACTGAAACTCTTAATAACTAAGTATGGTGTGTTTTTATGTCAGGAAAACCGCCCTGCGTTTTGCGCTCAGATACCTACAGACCTACAGAGTCCTTGTAGGAGTTACTTGAGTTGAAAGTAAATTGATACTGGGTGAGGAAAGAAAGGTGTTTGTGAACACTTTCTCAAACACTGTCTTGTCCTCAGGCTGTATGTCAATGCAAAATACACGTGCCACAATGCTATTTGTCATATGCCTGCTTTGGTATTTGCCATATGTCGTATGGCGCGTGTCTTCTTTAAGTCTTTTGTAATTTTCATGTGAGTGTGGTTGGTGGCCCAGGTCGTCAACAGTCAAGAACTCAGTCGTCAACGTCAATGTGCCTCTCAAGGTTCCCGTGAGACCTGTGTGTATGTGGGGGGGGCGAAAGGAGATTTGCGCAAGGAGCGAGAAACATTTGTCATCATCTACTTATATACGCCAGTGAGTGTCAAGCAAAGATGCAAAGTCATTGCCATGTCAGACGCAAAGTCATGTCAGATGCAAAGTCATTGCACCACGCATACACGATCAAAGTGAGTGACTAATGAATCAACAATGAAGTGTCTAATAATGCAAATTCATTCAGAAGGTCTAGCTGGGTAGTGTAATGATGTAATGAACCATTGCCTTTGCTTGTATGTCCAACGACTGCTCGTGCGCTGTGCAATACCTGCCGCCCGAGTGGACCTGGGCGCAAAAGGCGGAGCGGAGCTTTGGCTTGGACTTGTTTGAGCGAGCGTGCGCAAAACCAGTCAGTGTTGCTGAGTTTCAATCCAACTTGCAGTTTATTAATAAAGGTGGTTATGAAGGTGTTTGATCAACCTGAGGAAAGCCCAGCAAGAATCTTGGCTGAACATGTAAGTTACGGTTGTTGCAGCTGTGCTTCATTACTGAGATGTGAGTGCCCAACAGTCACATTTGAGAAACGGAGCAACTGTAGCTATGCTCAGGCCATCTTTTTGCTCTATCTGGTCAATCGCACGGAGTGCGAGCGTGCGGGGTCTCTTGTCTTGTCTGGCGGTCGCTTTCTGCTTCACGCAAATCATTTTGGGCGCAAGCTGTTCTCGTAGTCATTTGTAAATGTTCTGTTGTCATGTCATGAGTGCCAGAGAAGACCACCTGAGGAAACCCATCCCTGAGAGGCCTGGAGGGTTTGATTCCTTGGACTGCCCCACTGGCTTCATTCTGAAGTTGGTGAATCAAGGGTTGGACAGCAAGGTGCAACTTGTCTTGGTGTGTAAAAGAGCATGATGATTGGTGCCTGGCTGACTGCAACAAAACTGTGTGTGTATGGATGGAAAAAGTGTGAAATTGTGTGGAGTAGACTGTCCTCGGGGGTATAAAAAATCTTCGGCCACTGAACAAGAAGTTGTAACCAGGGCCATGTTGCTTCAGCCAACCCACTAACTAAGGTACTAATGGAGATGAGCCGCCTTGAAGAAGTGCCTGAGCTCTCTTGGTTGATGTCATACGCCATGTGTCATACGCCAGGCCTCATATGCTGTTTGCCAATTCATCAGTTCATTTTCTTCTCCTTGAGGACGGAAATGATTGCAGTCCGAGTGCTCCCAGGCCAATGTCAATTGTCAAACATAACCACTTGCAATTTCATTGCCAGCGCGTCCCTAATGATCACTCCGAACTTGAACTCATCTGGGAACAAGGGGATGACGATCTTGAATCCTCCCTCGTCCGGCTCTTCGAACAATCCTGTTCCACATACCAACCGCATCCGTTCCGCGAAAGCAGCGTCCGTGCTGCATGGAGGAATCCTGCAGCAACACTCAAACAGAATCAAAACACAAATGACATGCACACAAATGATATTTGTTTGTGAATGGTTTTTGTGACCGCGACATTGGGTGGCCAAAACTGACAGATGACTGTGACATCCTGGGATCTTTTCAATGGCTGCAAAGCAAATTAAGATGCAGTATTTCACAACAATGATTGGCTGACACTCACAGTGGCAAACGTGGCATTGAAGTCAAAGAAGCTGGGTCACTTGACCACGTTGTACTGACGTTCAAGGCAAGCCAGTGACACAAAACAGATTCCCTGTCTGTTTGTTGGGTGTATATAAGAATGATTGCGTGATTGATCTCTGGACATTAGAACGCTCATTGTCATTGCAAAAACATCGGTTCCTGGATAACCTCATTGCTGATCGAGCTGCATCACATCTTTGAAGATTGCTGGTTCTGTGAACCTGTGGGGCAAGGGAACGCAGTGAATTGATAGATGGAATCCTTGTCTGCTTTGAAGGAAAATTGTTTCAGTATCACTCCATAGGCTCCAGAGTGTTTTCTCCTTATCCTTGTTTTGTGTCTCTTCACAGCTGTATCCCCTCAGATTGAACTGGAATTCGCTGCTCTTGTTTCAGCTGGCTATCTTAGGCGCCGGCAATGTTCAAAGAAGTCGTCATCACCAACGCCAGGAAAACGGGCCACACCTTGCTCCCTGTTTCTTAATCATCATTAAGCTATATAGGCGTTTGTATGGAATCCATACTGGCAAATAAAAACTCCTTGGCAAATTAAAAGGACACACAGGGGCAAGTTGACAACAAAACTTCACAAATTCAAAGTGCGCTAGCCCCTGGCAATGGTCTAATTACCAGTTTGTTGACCTGATGTATGTATTTATGATATATCGTAAAAGTTAAACTGCAAGTCTCCTGCCTTCTGATGTTACAACGGGTGTTCAATACCTGATTTAATGTTGGAAACAACAAGTGTCTTAAACACTCTATACAAACTCTGGCTTTGCGGTCAGTGACAAGGACTAGTAGATGAGGGGTAACAGGAGGGCATGTGACTGTAAGGGGCAGGTGACAGGTGACCGGTGGCATTCTATGGGAACATTTTCTAGAACCAAGATAACAGCGTGTGGTTTACTATAAAGGAAACATAATAGCCAATAATCAATGCCAGGCTCCATTTTGGCAATCCATTTGTGACAGGTGAGCTTACTTGTAGTTGCCTGTGACAGGTGACTTGGCCTTGAAGGGAGCATACTTGTAGTTGCCTGTGACAGGTGGCTCTCCATCGTGACAATTTGTGAAGGTGACTTTCCAAGTGACAGTTGGTCCGGTAGTAGGCTACCAGGATCAGGTGGCAAATGACAATAGTAGACAACATATTTGCCCTAATAGTAGTAGGCCACACATCTGAATATGTTCATGTGACCTCTGACTGCTTCTTGTATATATATAATAGCCTTATCAACTACGTAAGATGTAACAGGCGACAGCTGACAGGTGACAGGTGGAAGTGTAGGGCAGCACATACATGTCATATGTCCTAAGTGCCAGGTTGCTTTTCCCACACGTATGAATATAGTCATTGGATCTCTGACTGCCTCCTGTATGTAATAGCCTTATCAACTATGCAATGTGTAACAATATTTCTTGTGTACTGACAGGTGACAGCAGCAGGTGAGTGGTGAAGATATGCCAGATAGATTGCCAGAAGATATGCCAAATCAATGTCAGAAGATATGCCAAATAGAATGTCAGAATGTCAGAAGATATGCCAGATCGAGTGTCAGTGGATATGCCAGGTAGACTGTCAGAAGATATAATAGATAGAATGTCAGAATATGTGCCAAATAGAATGCCAGAATGTCAGAAGAAGAAGATATGCCTATGCCAGATCGAATGTCAGAAGATATGCCAGAATAGAATGTCAGAAGATGTGCCAGATAGAATGTCAGAAGATAGATAGAATGTCAGAAGATATGCCAGAATAGAATGTCAGAAGATGTGCCAGATAGAATGTCAGAAGATAGATAGAATGTCAGAAGATATGCCAGATAGACTGTCAGAAGATCCTGAAACAGAAAAATGAAAGCACCAAATGCAAATGAATTACCCAAATGCCCTGCCAGTGGCTTAAGTGCGGAAGCCTTAGTTCCCCCGCCCTTGCTGCCTCGGGTCTGAAGACCTCCAGAGCAGCCCTCAAAGTTTGGCCTGCGCCGCTGCTTTCGCCATCGAGAAACATGTGGTCTGCGTGTCCAGTTCCTCTTCTGTGTCGACTGGGATGTTCGTAAAATTCGTCTAGCCTCCTCGAGTAATCTTTTCTGGTCGGCTGTTCATTTCCAACAAGCTCATCTCTCCTCTGCTTGCTCTCAGCTTCTTGCCATACTTTCTCTGTCTTTGCCTCACTCTCTCTCTATTTTGGACTTTGATGCCTTGAGCATCGTTCGCAAACCCTTTTCTAAAGGGTCCTTGCCTTCTCTGCTCCTCAAAACAAACCTCGACCGGCTGCGCTCCCTCCAGGCCTTGTCCGCCCGCGCCGGGCTCGTCAACCTGTCGTTGGCCTTCTTCACTTCGGCTCGGCTGAAAACTTGGCTGCTGCCCTCTCTTCTTCCCAGCAACGACTGTCTTTGTCAGCAACATTCCTCTCAGAGGGGACCCACCTAACGCTGCACCTGATCCCTGCAGCCAGAGAGTAGGCGGCGCACCTATCTTTGCAAGCATGTCGAAGCGCCCCCAAAATACTCCTACCCTCAATGAGATGTATCGGCTCTTTGTAGAGTATGGGTGCGTTCCACAGCAGGTGCCATCTATCTTGTTGCAAAAAATACGGGGGCGCGTCCAGAACATTCACATCGACCTCAAGGTCTCCAAACACTTCACCGTCCACTAGGGGGAGGACAGTGGAGACGTCTTCAAAAATCCAAAGCCACTTCCCTCGGCGCCACCTGCGCTCCGTCCTCACGTCTGAAGCGCCAGCGCTCATCCCAGCGCCCGATGGAGGAGGCTTCCATAGAAGACAGCTGAGTCTCCAGCACCGCGTAACCTGAAAGGCTCGCGTCAGTGCACATGACTCGGGTGTCCCAAGGGGATTTGATGTCGCCTGTTGCCAGGGGCATGAGGTTTCGAAACAAGCTCAGCTCCTTTGCAACGCTATAGGCCACAACCTCGTCCTTGCGATGTAGCATTCATCTATAAACACATAGGCGTGTCGAAGGATGCCCATGAGCCCCCTGCGCAACAAAGCCCGAACAGTCATATGACCTACGATCATTTGCAATTGCTCACCAGACTGGTCTGCTTGTCAAAGCCCATAGTGCTCTGTCAAGTCGCCAGTCCCTTGCCGGCGTGGGTCCGACGCGCCCACCCAAACCACCTATGCGCACTCCCAACGATTCCGCCAGGGTTGCGCTTTCTTGGACGTCGTGTGTGTCAAGACCGTGGCTATGCAAAGCATCCACCATGACTTTCTGCACCTCATGAACCCTATAGGCCCGCTAAAACCCAGATGGTTGTTGTTATCCGCGTAAATCAACATGGCATGTCCCACGCGCCCAGGTCCAGCCCCGATCCGTGGTGCTGGATGTCTGTCGCGAAGGTGTCCAGCTTCTGGCAAGCTCCTTCGCGCCAGCTCGGCATGTGCTTGATGCGCTAAATGAAATGCCCTGTTGAAACCCATAGGAAAAACTGCCATTGTCGGAAAAAAGGGGCCCACAGAACGTCCTTGTAATTCTTGAAGTCCGGGAGGTAGATGACCCAGAACCCCTTTTAGCTTTTGCGGGTCGACTGCATGAAGGCAAAAGCTCACTAAGATCTCTGCTGACGGCCAAGCGGTAGAAAAAATCTTCACGTCCTCTTGTGCCAAAAAACTCTTTCTGCGTAGATTTTCTAAAAGTTCGCAAGGCCAATGTGATGTTTAGACGTGCCGTTAGAGTGATTCGCAGGCGCCTGAGAATTCATGTTGCTGGATATTTGGAAAACCCTGCCAACTCCATACTTTGGGACACTCCAGAAATACAACGTTTGCTACAGGACTCGAGAGTTCACTTGTGTACAGCTGACATGTGCATGTACGGAACAGCTTGGAAGAAACCCACAAAGATCCTTTTTTGGAATGTAGCGGCGCCGATTTTTCAACGATGCCAAGGGCATGGAAAATGCCAATGCGCCGGCAAAGCGCATTTGCAGTTGTCAGGAATCAGTGGCAAGAAATTTGTCACTGAGCAAGCACAAGTGTACTCACACCAGTTCTCGACACATTTGATGCTGACTTTACAACGCCCAAACCACTCCCACCCGTGAGCCATACAGCCCTATGGGTAAGGGATGTGGATGAATCTTAGAAGTTGGAAAGCATGAAACTTTGAAGTTGGAAAGCTGACGATGAGATCGTCAGATGTAGATGAAACTTGGAAGTTGCAAAGCTGACTGGCATGTTTTGCACAGCGACTCATGCAACCGACATAGAGCCGCTTCAGATTCCTTTTACACAGTCGTATGCGAGACTTCGCACACTGCTCTGGAAAATGAGCCTGGAGTCAAAAACAAAACGAAACTGCAGACCCCATTGGGACTCTCCTGTCTGACTCTCTGGCATGGGGCCTGCAGTTTTGTTCACCGCATTAACGTGTGGGGTTTTTGTTTTTAGTGTTGTATCCTCCACCTCCCTCCTCCTCCTCCTCCTCCTCCTCGCTCTAACTGCCACCCACGAATTGTCACCAAACCACTTGTCATCAACCAATTGCCGCCCACCAATTGTCACCAACCAATTGCCACCAACTGATTGTCACCAACCAGTTCGTGGCAGGCGCGGTACCTGGTGCTCTCCAAGGGGGCGGATGTACGCCCTGGGGTCGCTGTGTCGCCGCAGCTGCGCCGGTGATTTGCGCGGCAGGCGCGCCGCTTGGTGCGCTCCAGGGTTGCCACCCACCAATTGTCACCAACCCATTGTCATTAACGAATTGGAACCCACCCAGCGTCACCAATGCTACCAAGCAATTGCTACCAACTATCGACCAATTTCTTTGTTGAATTCTTTTTACAAAATCTACTTGATCCTGATCAGAAAACGTCTGCACACCGTTTTGGAGGATGTTCTGACTAAGACACAATTTGGGTTTAGGCCTTGTAGGAGCACTTCTCACGCCTTGTCGTTCTTCACTCGAAGAATGCAAGATATCGCGGAACAACAAGGTTCTAATCTAATTATCACTTTTCTTGATTGGGAAAACGCATTTGACAAGGTACAGCGTGAAATTGAGTCGTGGAGACTCGCTGTCTGTGATTTCTGACTGCGTGCGTGCGGGGTTCTTTTAGTTGCTTCGACCTGTGGCCAACCAATCGAAAAATCAATAGACAAGTCCAATTTTGTAGTAAAAGCACGCTTTCAAAAACCAACTGTCCAGCCACTACACTCAACCCTTGACTTTTGTGCCACACTCAACCCTACATTCTTGCGGCTGTCCAGCCGCCACACTCAGCCCTTGACTTTTGCGCCACACTGAACCCTACACTCTTGTGGCTGTCCAGCCACCACCGCATTCAACCCTAGACTCTTGGCTGCCAGCCACCATTAAAGCCTGACTGCCAGACCCCTGAAATCTTTTCGTTCCTTTCAGTGCTCTTCTTCTTCCTGTAGCTGCTCTGCGTTCCATAGCCCTTTCAGGATCAAATGGAAAGCAAAAGAAAATTTCCTCAGATTCTTGGATGGCAGCGTCCAGGCTGGTGTGCTTGGCACACCACCAGCCACAGCCACCATCAATGACATAAAACTTTCACCTCCATATGCCCAGCAGGCTCTGGGGGCCAGGAACCTGCTCTGTGTTGAGTATTGTACTAGGAGGTGGTGCTTCTGTTGTATTCTCCCTTCAGCATGCTGTCTCTTGCAAGCCATGCATAGTGTGCCAGCAGTTCCTCACATCTTTCTTCGAAGTTCCTGGCAGTCTCCTTCTTCCAGACATATTTTTTTGTCACATAAATTGTATGCCTCCTCCATGGCTTTACAGAGAGCTTGCATGTGCTTTCCTCTCTGGTTGGTTGCAAGGGTGGCTGCCAGCTGGGTTGCTACTGGTGCACACCTCCTCACTCTTCTGCCTTTCACATGCCTCAGGCAAGGAAAGTCATCTGCGAAGATGTCTGAGACATTCAGCCTGGGGATTCTCTGCTGTGCTTCTATGCCCGGCAAGGCGATGGCCACCGGGCGGCCTGCTGCCCTGTAGACGGCCCAAAACGGTCTGGTGGCGCAGCGCAGGGTATCAAGCCTACTTGGGTGTGCTTTGGAGTAGGAGGACTTAAAAGTGGGTTGTAACTCACTTGCAAATTCAATATGTTGCTCAGAACCTGTCTAACTAGACGAGAAGTAGTGTAACTTCTGAAGACTTCTGCAGAAAGTTACAAGTTACTTAGGAATTTGTTCCAATATATTTCCCCTAACTTAATGGAAATTATTTTGAACTTTTTTTGAAGTTATTTTTCACAAAAAGCTTGTTGGTTTTCTGCTTGGTTGGTAAGCAAAAGTTGCGCCGCTGAACCAACCTCCTCAGTTCATAAATTGTTTGGCTTGCCATTTTCATTGCGGTTTTCACCGTTTCAGGATGAACGGAAATGTTCACATTTCCGCATCAGATTTCATTTCACAACATCGCTATAAAGGAGTGTGCGCTAGTGAATAAACAGCCTGCCCGGGCTTGTTTCTTCAGAGCACCGACTGAAGCTTAAAGACATGACCTATAGCAGCCAAGCCAGTGATGCACACGGTAAAAGTAAATCTCACTTTTAAACAAAATGTATTTCTCACTCTTCAAACTTAGGGGTGGCCTGGCTCTGCGTTTTCAAGAAGGAGATTATAAAGTAGTTCTGCAAGGCTGCCGATGCCTTTAGAAAGGACGTGCAAATCAAACTTGAAAAAACTGTGAAATGTCAAGTTCAGTTTTTTTTCAAGCACCCAAGGTGCTGGTGATGTAGGTCCTCCAGTCCTGCGTAACTCGCACCTTTTTCACCGCAAAAATCAGCAAATTACAGGAAGCCACCCGTATACCACCGTATACCGTCCGTATACCAAGCCAGGATCCCAGCCGTATACCACCGTATACCGTCCGTATACCATCCGTATACCACCATGGCCCCCGTATACCGCCGTGTACCGTCCGTATACGACCCGTATACCACACACCCCCGCCCACCCTCCCCCTGTCTTCAAAGTTCCCAGGTTTTAATTTTTTCAGTTTTCCATTGAGCTCTTTTCAGGGATTCGAGCAGGGACGGACTAACAAAAGGAGGCGCAGCATGGCGCAGTTTAAATTTTGTGGGGCAATGGGGAAGGTGCAGTCTTGTTTCCTGTCGAGATTGTAATTTAATACACATGGTCACTGTCTCTTTCGCGTGCGCAGACGATGGCCAAATCTACCTTTTCCGATAGCGCGTGACAGAAACAAGGAGATGCCTACCGGGTTCTGTTCTCACCGCTGGTTTTACCGCTGGTTTACATCATGTTGACGTGAAAGTGCGGTGTTCACCGCTGGGTTTACACCGGGTTGCTGCATGAAAGCGCGGTGTTCACCGCTTTGCGCTGAGCAGGTTGGTCTCAGCGAGCGGCAATGATTTTTAAAAAATATTGGAAAATAGTCAATCTGGTTTCTTGGGTTTTCAAAAATTGAAGTTATTGGAAATTATTTCGAACTTAGATTGAAGTTATTTTGTCTTTTTCTTAAGTTCTATAACTTCCAAAAAAGATAGTTGCAAGTGCCGCAACTCAAAAGGCACACCCAAGTAGCAAACGACGCCGTCTGTTTCCACACCAAAAAGGGACGCGCCAGCCTAACATCGCCTGGCACTTTGCCTTCCACTCCCAGGCAAGGCCGTAGGGGCTATAGCAGCAGCCCGTAGCAGCAGCGCGGCTAGGGCGGGTGTAAGAGGGACGAACCGAGGTGCGGGACCGCATCGTAGCAGCCTAGGTGATGGCCACAGACCTGTCCCACGTGATGGACTAGGCCGTAGTAGCTGTAGTAGCAGCCCAGCTGATGGCCACACACATCTCCTCGTAGTAGCTGTAGTAGCAGCCCAGGTGATGCAAGTCCGCATAGTAGCACAGGTCCTTGGCCGGGGCTTCTCGCTGCGCTGTCCCAGGCGCCGCCCTGCTTAGGCATCGGCTAGGCCAGGGTCGGCGGATTAAAAATTGGACAGTATACTACCGTAAAGCGCTTGGACAGGAATGAAGGATATTTCAAGCAGCCTGCAAATTATTTACATGCTTCGAGTCACCGAGTTGCCTTCAAAGCTGCTACTTCTTGCGCGTCGGCTCACGGAGAAATCTTTGGAATGAGAGAGAATGAGATGAGACTAGAACCACCCAATTCCACCCAGACATGCATTCGAGAACCCTGCAGGTCGTAGGTCTCGTCCTTGATAGCCGTATAGGTCGTAGGTTGTTGCAAGTCGTGCCAACCCCCAAAGGAAAAAAGGTCGGTCCAGCTCCGTCCTCGTGAAGCAGTGAAGAACAGATCCACCGAGCCACAGCTTTCCACCATCTAACTCCACACCAAAAACGGGCGAGCCGCAGCCAGCCAAAATGCCTAACGTTGCCTGGCACGTCGCCTTCGGGAGCCCATAAAACTAGTAGTTGCTTGACTCCCAAAGCTCCCGGCAATCTGCTTCGCCACGCTTTTCCACCATGGTGATGGGCGCCAGACGGCAGCATGGCCACTCCCAGACAAGGCGGCGTTGGCCAGTGCAAGTCCGCATAGTAGCACAGGTCCTTGGCCATGGCTTCTCGCTGCGCTGTCCCGGGCGCCGCCCCGCCTAGACATCGGCTAGGCCAGGGCCGGCGGATTATATCATCCCAATTCATTCAATACTCATTCAACCATATTTCCTATCACATCGTTCCCTAATTTTATTGCATGTTTATATGTTTCCTTCTATGCTAAATAATTTACTTTAGTGAATATACATGAACCCATTTAAGACGCACGCTCACAGTGACGAGCTCTCTTTTTTATTAGCCAGTTTGTCAACCTGCTATCGCGTTTGCTTGATTCTTGCCTTGATCTACAACACTCTACTCTGCGCTTCTGTTATTCCGCCTCGCCTTTCTGCATTTTATTGAGTGTTTGTTGTGTGACCGACCGCCCACGGTAGATACGCACTAAAACTTGTAGTAGTACTTGTAGATTTTTATGTTGTCCAAGTCTCACTGCGTGATTGATATAGTGGTTTTTAGGAATAGAGTGCAGGAGTTTTCGCTCCAATCTTATTGCCCTTTGCAAATTAATTCTGCGGATTTGTTTCCTTAGCACTTACGCGTCGTACTCTTTACCATTAAGTTTGATACTATACACAGGGGTGAAGAAGGGTGAAGAGGGCCTTGAGTAGATAATGCGGAAAGGAGGCCGTTGTATACGGAAGAGTCCCTATCACATATACAACTGTGTTTGTTCTGAGAGCCACTTTTGAGGCTTGCCCGAAGCAGTACCGGTGGCCGCCATATTTTCCACCTCGAGCAGGTGGGCGCGACAGAAGAGAGGAACAACGTGAAGCTATTGTTACTACTAGTAAGGCACTTGTTACTACTAGCGTGGCACTTGCTTCTAATAGCTTCTTGTTGGTAAATAGGAAAAAACACAAACATGAGAAAACAGAGTCGTTGGCGTGTGGGAACTTTGCGGGGAGAGAGACCACCCAACGAAGAAGGGGACAAGTCAAATTGTATGTTTTGTCATCAATTTTGTTTTGTTTCCGCGTAATTACATGCGTACAGTGTAGTATAGATGTCTCATATATGTATGTGTCAGTGACGCTGTTTTCGGAGCCGGTGGTCGAGTCAAATTGGAAGGAGGAGTTTAACTACTAGTAAGGCGCTTGTTACTAGTAGCGATGCACTTGTTCCTAATAGTTTTTTGTTACTACTAGTAAGGCACTTGTTAACCGTTTATCTTCAGAGGAGAGGATCTCTTAAGTCGCGACGAGATCACTTCGATCAGTCGCTCTGCGAGAGCGCTGCGTGGATGTCGGGCTGCGAGAGTTTGTTTCCTGGGCGCCGAAGGTGAAACCTTGGGGTCTTCACTTTCAGGAAACTGAAGTAAGGTATTGCGGTCACGCCTGGAAGAACGGAAAAGAGGAACTACATTTAAAATTTGCCAAGGCAACATCATTTGGGTCAAAACTCAAGGCCCCAAGGCTGACTGCCTGTGACGCAATGAAGAGTGGCAGCCCGTACTTCAAATGTCAAGAGCCTAGCCAAAGTGCAACCTGCCCAAGAATGCGGTTGGATGGCGGTAGGGCGGGCTGGCCACATGGCAGGCAGGACACCAAATTCCCGATGCAACTCGTTGGTATGCGCAAACATGGACGTCTCGCGGAGGTGTGCTCCACTGGTTGGCGACCGCTTGAGTGGGATTTAAGCTTTCCGCTCACATTTGAGGGACCTCCAAGGCTCGCAGGTTTCTTGGTGAGGGTAAGTCGGTTGCGTCGTCTGGGACCTGACTTTAGTTGCGCTGTGTGACTGGTTGGGGTCGGAGTGTAGCGCTCGTCCTTAGGTGGTTGGCAGGTGCTGCGCGTAGATCGCCGCGTTGTGACGTCGTTGCGGCGCGCATTTCGCTTCCCCGAACGTAGTTTCCTTGTTCGGAAGGTCACAACGACTTGGTGGAGACCGACTTGCGGACCTACTTTGGCGAGGCGACGAAAGCGAGGGTGGTAAAAGCGGCGGTCTTGGAGACCTTCGACAGCCAGGTTTCCTCCTTCCTTCAGGATGTGAGACACATTGCAGAAGGGAAGAAGGCGCAGCGCAAACCTCCAAAAGTGTAAACAGGCAAAAAAAAAAAGAGAAAGGAAAACAAAAACATGGTTTTTGCTTTTAGCTGCTGAATTCAAACTCGAAGAGACTTGTTCCTGTGACGTTGCTGTCAACGTCTCGCCTGTCAAAAAAAAAAGGAAGAAGGAGACATTTTTTCGGCGTTTCGTGTAAAACGAAAGCGTTACACGCTGTGTTTTTTGTTTTAGAATGTTACACAACCATGCAGAAGAGCGAGAGAGAGACGCGGTGCTGTGGCAGGACGTGCATGCAGGCAAAGAAAGGACATTGGTCAATCTCTTCTCTCTCAAAATGGAATCGGAACACTTTACAACCTGTATGCCCTGTATGCGCAACATTGTGAATCCTCCAGCATCGATTAGAGTGCTGGTTTCCCGTGGCCTTCTGCACCATCTCCAAGAACCCATGTTGATTGCGCAACCCGCTTCGCGCCTCGCGCGTCGTTTTTTTTGGCGCGACAGACTTGGGCGGTTGCAGTTGCGGAAAACATGGACCGCACGGACCGGTGCCTCTTTGATTTGGCTCCGCAGCTCGGTCTGCGCAAAGGGCGGAAACTTCATGGTCTTTCCTCGCGAAAAAGGACGGGTTCTCTTCTCGAAGGAAAACATGCTCACCAGGTCTCACCAGGTCCTGAAAGCCCACCAGGGGTGTGAAGCTTCTCGCTAATCACAACCTGAAAAAATGACTGTTGAGTGTGGACGCTGAATCTGGCAACCAAAGAAGCCAGCCAAAATTGAAACCAGTCCGCCACAACAGCATGTCATATGTTACATGCTTTTGTGACAAACAACAAAAGCGGTGTCCCACAAAAGCATCCCCAAATGTCAAACAGAACGTCAAAAGCCTCCCGTCAGGATGAGCTAGAGTGTTCAGTGTTGCACCATTTTTCGCAAAATGTTTTTCAATGTTTCAAGTCTTTTTGTTAAATTTGTTTCTAATTTAACTATTGTTTCTAATAGCTTCTTGTTACTACTAGTAAGGCACTTGTTCCTAGTACCGATGCACTTGCTCCTAGTAGCTTATTGTGGTTTCAAGTCTTTCCGTCTAATCTAAGACTGACTGTGTGAAACTTGCCGTCGCCCGTCAAAAGGTAACCAAAGCTGCGCGTGTGAGGCTGCATTCCGGGCCAACGGCTACGCAACAATAGCCTCGAAGTGCGTCGGTGAAATTTCAATAAAGGTGTGAGGCTGCTCTCCAACATGAATCACGGAACCAGAAAGGCTCATACCCTCCAAAAATGCCGCGGTTGGGACGCAAGTCTTGCGGCGGTTTAGAGTTCCTCCAAAGCAGTGTCTGAGAGACGGCCGTGGTTCTCTCCACGCAGTGTACACACGAAAAGGGGTTCTTACGGTAACGTAGTTGGGTTTGATCGAGGATGTGAGGGCACACCAAAGTGCGCGAGTTCGCACTTCGACTGGGTCCGAGGCGCTTTCCTTGACGCCCTCGTAACCAGACCGGGCTTGGCGATCACTTTTTGTGGCGGGCGCTCGTGCTTTGGTGGCCTGAAGTCGATTCTTCGTGGCAGGAGCCATTTTACTTCGATGTGCAGATTTTGTGGCAGGCACAGAGCTTTGCGAACTTCACTGCGCAGATTCGTGGCATGGAGCAGCGTGTATTAGGAAAGCACTGGTCAGGGAAGCAGCAGAAGTAGCCAAGCTGCAGCAAGCCAGCTTGCCACTTTGTGCGAAACACGAGGCGCGATTGTTTCTGCTCGAACCCTCGGACTCTTTTTGTCCAAACTTGAAACGGCTTCAGGTACACTTGTCGATTTGTGCGTGTCTTTCATGACCTGCGCTCCTCCCTGGCTTGCCTTTTTGGCGAAGCCAGCCACACAAAAGACCATCAGCTCAAGCCGTTTGTACGGCAAAGCTTGCACTGGCGGATCTCGAGCATTGTGCCCGTCACAGCAGCACAGCGCGCGTCCACATGGTGGGTGCCGAGCTGGTCCTCAAAGATGTAGTTCACTTCCGCCAAGCTTCTTTGCCCTTGCTCTTGTGCGACATGTTGGCACCTTCCACAAATTGGGTGTCCTCTTGCCCTGTGTGCATTTCGAAGTCCTCTACATTCTCGCCTTCGATGAAAGCACTGACTAGACTCCGCAAACCAAGCCTCCCATGGTGCCTCCAAAGTGAACCTCCTTCGCCTTCCCGTCAGGGAAACTTGCAACTGCTGTTCCACTGGCTGATCCATCTGATTCGGAGGTTCCCCATGTGGTTCATCCTGATCCAAGTGGTCATCATCTTGAACTCCTTGAGTTCCTTGAGTTCCGGAGTCATACTGCTCTGCAGAACGAATGTCATTCCCCCTGGTAGATGACATCGAGCTCCTCGAAGTGCTTCCGCCACAGTGCCTCCCATGGTTTTGACGCCCTTGCACTGTGTCTGACCTTCCACTTCTTTCGCCACTCGATCTAGTAGTAGACCTTGTACCCGATGTAGTCCCATCAGCTGTCACCCTCATACTCCTCATGGTCGGGTCTTCCCTTTGTCGATTCCAATGCATATGACATCGTTGGAGGATCTTCATCAGCACCATTCCTAGGATCATCATGATCACCCCGAACATGTAGAGCGCCTCAGAACCATCGTCATTTCCTGACTCCTTCTTTGTGTCTTTCTGTGCAGCCAATGCTCCATGGATCTTCTGAAACATCGTGATGACCGTCACCAACTGTGCGATCTTCTTGAAGTCGTTCTCCAACCACAGGCGGTGCGCAACAGGAAGATCTTCTTCTGGTTCGTCCTCCTGCTTGTCTCTCCCTTTTGGTTGCCATCCCATTTCCATATTTCGCATGAGGTTCTGCGTGCGAGTTGGTGCCAACACCTTCGTCCCAATGTCAGCAACCAAGTCCTTGCCGGGCTCATACTTCAAGTCCCAAGACCCAGCTTCAAGTTTCCATCGAAGATGTGCTGCCCTCACCTTCAGGTGGCGCGTTCTCCATGCTCCTGTGGCTGAACTTCCCAAAGCGATGGCCGCCGTGTTGTCACACTTCAGGACCTTTGTCATGTTTCCAGCCATCTCCTCAACCAAGCAACTCACACTGTCCCCAAGGATGACTGACTCAATGACTTCAATCAGCTCTGCCTCTGCAGTGGACAGTGCCGGAAAAGGCTGTTTGGAAGATTTCCACGCAATCGGTGAACCACCCAACAGAGTGATGACAGCTCCATGCGAATGTCCTCCACCACGCGCAAACGAAGCGTCACTGGTCGACTCTAGTCCAAATCCACATTTCTTGCGGTACCAGATGCCAACTCCTTGAGAGTGATTCAGGTGGCGCATGACTTGATAGGACGCTTCCAGGCCCAAAACTGGAGCTCTAGATGTAGACGAGCAAATCCGGCTCACACCGTAGGAGATATCTGGTCTTGTCTTCGTGGACAGCCATAGTAGTTCACCCGCCGCTTGCTGTGCTGCCCGAATGTCATGTGGGGTTTTCCCAGGTTCATCCTCTGGTTCAGCTGTAGTTCTCATCACCAGGTTTGATGCTCTGGCGTCCATGGAGTGTCTTCTCAACAACTCTCTCAGAAATCCACTCTGGTTGATGAAGAGGCCTTCTGTGTTTCTGTGGATGTCAATCCCACGGAAGCGCAACGGATCTTCTCCAGCCCACTGTGGGTCTGTCGTCTCCCAAGTCTGAGACACCTTTTTCGTTGCCTCTTCAACCACTTGAGGATCACCAAGGACCAACAGGTCATCTACGTAGACCAATGCCAACCCACGCACTAGGCCAGAAGACCCATCTGCCCGGTCCTTTTCTCGTAGGATCCAAAGGTTCTCATCTGAAGGCAATTTGAACATCATTTACCTTGAACTCAATGGTCGACAGTTGAGCATCACGGTGATCACCCCACAGCTTTGGCGCTTCTCTTAGTCCATAGAGTGCCCGCTCCACCATCCACATCTCTCCTTCTTGAACCAAGCCCAACCGAATCAGGATCCGTGGGGGTTGCATCAGGACCAAACGCTCCCTTCGGTTTGGATCCACCTTCTCCTCCAAATCCTGCTCCATTGGTTGTTGCCCACCTTCTTCTCGATCTTCCAGGGCCTGAAGCTTCTTCTTCTTGCTTTCCTCCACCGTGCACAAAGGAGCATTCAAGAAGGCCGTTTTCACGTCCAGTGCAGCTGCTGTCCAGTCGTTCTCAGCACCCACAGCTAATGCCGCTCTGAGACACGTGGTATCTGCACCACCGGCGTATAGTTGTGCCGCCTCCTGTTTGGCTCCTCCCGCTCCAGCGCCGCTGAGGTAATTCCCGCACACTACTAAGCGGCACTTCTTGCGAGCGTCCGGGGCCTTGATGGAGTGAATCGCGTTCCCTGGGACGACTTCTAGCTTGTCGCTGTGTTCCCGTCGATAATATGCCACATCTTGCGGAGTCAACCTCCGGATGGCTTTCTTCTCTTCCAGCGATTTGATTTCCTTCACTATCGCCTCGATCCAGTCAGCCTTGTTCAAAAAGACTTCCTCGTTCGGGATGATGCGTGTCTGGAGGATCTCGTCTTCCGCAGGTCTCGTTGCCTCAGCTTCTTGTTCTGCTCGAAATGGAGCTAGACCTCGCTGCAATGCTGGAACTTCTCTTGCTTCAGAACCCAGCATGTGTCGTTCCTCATCGTACAGGACTCGAAAGAGACTGACTCTGTGTCTCTCCTCCTCCTCTTCTTCCTGAGTTTTCAAACATGCCACACTGGCCTTTTCCCTGAGTCTTCGTCTCAACCTCAAGGGATCATCATCCGCCGTCACCTCAACGAGTGCCAGCTCGTCCTGATCTTTCACCGGCTCCTTGATGTCCTTGATCGTGCAACTCACAACCTTCACGAACCCTCTGTCTGTAAGGACGGCATGTCCCTTCGACACCTCAGGAACTGGTGTGAGGTACTTCACCTGCTCTCCGGTGGACTCAAAGGCTCCTTGGCGCTGCAGCTCCCAGGACCTCTTCTTTACTATCATGGTCTGTCCAAAAAGAGGTAACTTCTCAGTGATCTTCTCCCTTCGACGTCTCTGCAGCTCCACCACATGCCTTGCAGCTGCTGGCCACCAGCACACTTCCATCCCAGCTCCGTGTAGTAGTCGTCGGACTCTCTGCTTGATGGAGTTGATAGCCGCCTCCGCTCTTCCATTCTGGGCATGTTCATCAGGGCGTTCTCGACAATTCTCTTTCCAAGCACCACCGCCTGAAAGAACCATTGCAGAACTCCCGTCCTTGATCAGTATGAACCCGTCCAACTGGGTATCCATGACGTCGAAGTCGGGTGAAGAGTTCCTGAGTCCCCACCAAGACTTCCTGTGCGCTCTTTGAACCCAACGGAACGCAGAGCATCATTGTAACGACTTTGGTCGGCTTGTTCCCGAAAGCATTGCGAAGGGTTCTTCCGGAAAATCCCTTGAACACCGACACTTCGATACTTACACTTACACACTGACACGTCCACCACACTTGCACTACAACATGAACGCTATACGTAGCCTAGTGTAAGTGGAGTAGTGTCAAAGTATGCAAGTGTCAAAGTATGCAAGTGTAAGTATGCAAGTGTAATGATGAGTATGCAAGCATGCAAGGAGTATGCAAGCATGCAATGAGTAGGCAAGTGTGAGCATGGAAAAGTAGCACGGGAGATGTCCTAATGAAAAAACATTTCCCCACTTTATAAATTCTCTCTTAAAGGCGGAGGGCGGGACGAACAGCGTCAACCGAAAGTGTAACCCTCTGCGGAGATCGTTCGTGTCGAGTGCACGAAACGCAGGCACTGGCGACTTTCTAGTGCTACTTCAGTACGCGGAGCAATCTGTGGAGCTGGAAGCTGAGAACTGGCGACTTTGTAGTACAACTTGAGCACGCGGAGTCTCTGGGGAGCTGGAAGATGAGAACTGGCGACTTTGTAGTACAACTTTATAGTACGCGGAGTAATCTGTGGAGCTGGAAGCTGAGAACTGGCGACTTTGTAGTGCAACTTTAGTACGCGGAGTATCTGCGGAGCTGGAAGATGAGAACTGGCGACTTTGTAGTACAACTTTAGTACACAGAGCAATCTGTGGAGCTGGAAGCTGAGAACTGGCGACTTTGTAGTACAACTTTAGTGCCCGGAGTATCTGGGGAGCTGGAAGCTGAGAACTGGCGACTTTGTAGTACAACTTTAGTACGCGGAGTATCTGGGGAGCTGGAAGCTGGGAACTGGCGACTTTGTAGTACAACTTTAGTACGCGGAGTATCTGGGGAGCTGGAAGATGAGAACTGGTGTAGTACAACTTTAGTACGCGGAGCAATCTGTGGAGCTGGAAGCTGAGAACTGGCGACTTTGCAGTACAACTTTAGTACGCGGATGAGTCATCTCTCGCGGCTGAGTCATCTCTCGCAGCTGCTCTGGCGCCCCTGCAGCTGAGTCATGTCTCCCGACCACCCGGCTCTCTTAAAAGGTTGACACACACACACAGAGACCCACGCACTGCCTCAACTTACTCGGAGACACACACACAGACAGAGACTCATACACACACAGACATAGATACACAGACAGAGACCCACACACTGCCTCAACTCACTCGACTTAACACTTCACACTGAACACTTGACAGATAACTCACACTCTGACTTCCTACGTGATGAAAAATGCTTTCGGGCCACTTGTCGTCTAGTTCTTTTCCTTCAGCTCTTCTTCGGTCGGTTCTTCTTGTTCGACCTCCTCCGGCTTTTCATTCTCTTCGGGAGAGCCTCGAGCTGGCTCTTTCTTCTCATCCGGCTCAAGTTCTCCTCCCGGATGAACTTCCATCCTTTCTTCCCGTGAGGGGCGGAAGTTGTCCTTGGTACAACTTCACTACAAAAGACAACTGCAGTTGTCTTTTGTAGTTTTCCCTGTGTGGGCCTGTTGGGTACATGATGAACTCCAGGTCCCTCCGCCTCAGACTGGGGAAGGTAGTCTTCCACGTCGGGATATTCATTTTGCCAAGGTTCCCTGGCTGAAGATCTCGTCTTTCTCCCACTCGTGTCCTTCGTAGACCGGCCACGTGTAGGACCCCACCAAGAGATACTTCTTCTCATCCCCATCGATGTCTTTTCCTTTGGCAAAGGGTCCAGACAAGTCCAATGCAAGAACGCATGGTTCAGGGATTCCTTGTGCTCGATGGGGCCTCTGACGAGCAGCTGCCCGTTGACATACTCCACAATCTCGTCGAAATGGAATGCGCCCTTGCGCCAGGTGTTCCCTCCACGACAGAACCTGCAACGTCACTCTCCTTATTTTCTGGATGTGCTTGACCACCTGAGTTGCCACTTCTCTCATCATTCCAGGAGCCCATCTAGCAAGGTCCTTGCTTGTCACTTCTGCTCGAGGCCTCAAGTCCACAGGCTCTTCCAGGCGTCGCTGAGGAGTCTGAAACGGAAAGTTGAGCGCCAATGAAGTAGACTTCGCAGCAAGGCCCCCAAAGTCTCCCTGGTTGAAAGTGAGCAAATCGAGTCCCAAGATCGTCTTCAATGCCTTCCACTCTCCAGTCCTCCAGAATGAAGCGCCGTGGGTTCTTGAGGAGGTTCGGCAGGTTGTTCCAAAAGAAAGCAAACTTTTGGATTCAGTCGTAACTTTGAATCCTGTCCCAGCCTCACATCCCTTCCCATTTGCGCCACCACCTGGAGAAGGATCATCCGGTAGAGAAGAACGTCATCAGTGTAACACTTGGCAGCTTCTGCTTCGCTATTTCGTGGAAGCCCCCATGGATATGTCGTTGTCCTTGATGGCCCAGGCATCCTCTCATGTGGCTGATGCCTCAACGTTGACCTTGTTCGGCAGTTGGGGCCTCCCAAGATTCCATCTACCCATCCATCCATACACATCCTCAGAAGGATCGCAAACATGCCATCATCGGCCATCATGTCGTGGGACTTGTCCCTGAGAATGTCCACCTCGAAGATGCGAGTAGGGTCCCCCCCCCATCTCCTTCACTGCTCTTTGCAGGTAGTACCCATCTTTAGGCCCTGCGTAGAGATGTACAGTCACCCCTTCTCGCTCCCACCTCCGACGAATCCGTCGATTGACTTGCAGTCCACTCAGGTCCCTTGCCGGAGTGTCCACCAACTTGTCCCTAATCCTCTGCGGCATGTTCTGGAACACCGGAAAGTCTCGAACCACTTGATCGAGCCAGTTGGTGTGAATGCCTTCATCTGCAAAGACCTGACATCTCAATGCCATTTTTGAGTTGGACTCTTCGAGCTCCTGGATGAGTGCCAGTGCTTCTGCATAGGCTAGCCGCTATACCATGGGGCAACCCTCAACCAACTCCACGTCGATGAGGCCCCTCAGTGGGTGCAGCAGTCGGCAATGATCACCCTCCCATTCCAGGTTGCAGCCGAGGTCCTTGATCAATCGACCAACTGGAACTATAGGCTCAACTCCTTCATCCACATGGACCAACACCTGCCCTTCCGTCATTCGCAAGGTGAGTCGTCCTCCTGCGGCCAGCGACACTTGAACTTGCCTGTACCGCTCCAGGTTCTCTCCCGGTCGTCGAGGTCGTAATGCATGAGTTGCCCCTGTGTCCATTGAACTCTAGCAACCGACACGGCCTTCATCGTGGGGGTTGTAGGCCCTTCCTTGATCTTCCTCAAGGCTTCCACCAAGTCCGCCTCCTTGGATTTCTCTCCTTGAAGCGACATGCCCCTCAGCATTCTCTGCGCTTCATCCAACACTTGCTTCAAAGCGTCTTGATTGCCTCCCTCCATCAGATCCGACCCACATGTTGAAGGAGGTGATCCGGGGTTCGGGAACACCGAGGATGACGTTTCCGAAGGTGCTGACGAAGAAGCTCCTCCGACATCCTTCACCTTTTGAATCTTTCGCTCTGGATCGGGACGCTTTCCATCACCCTTGCCGCCATCTCCACCAGAAGCTCCAGCCTTTTTCGTCTCCTTTCGAGTGCAGTCCTTGGCATAATGATTGGTAGCCCCACAGACATAGCACCTCTTTTCTCCAGGCTCTGCTTGATGCTGCCATCGGCAAGCTGCTCCTCGTCGGCATCCTCCATCAGTTCGAAAGTATTTGCAGATGCCCGGACTCTTGCCATCTGGATTTCCTTCTCCTTTCTTTTCGTCGACAAAGGCCGCCTTGACCTCTGGACCTCCTCCCTGATTGCCAGCTCTCGGAGCTCCCGCAGTCTTCGGCCTGACTCGATGCATGAGTTGTTCAAGTTCAGCAAGTAAATGTTCAGCATACGTCTTGACCGTCTCCTCGGTCGGGATCGTGTCTAACTGCAACGTATTTCTCACCAGAGAACACCTGAACTGCAAATCAGGCTGCTGGGCCAGTACCTTCTGGCTCAACCTCATGATTCCCTTCATCAGGATCGTTGAGTCAGGAAGATTCAAGCCAATGTCCGAAGCGCGTCGAAGCCAGCGCATCCACTTCCGCAGCCCGGCGCATGCTTCAGCTGGTGAAGTTGCCTCCGACGGCTCCTCAAGTTGTCTCAGGATGATGGACCGCTCATGCGTCCCACCCGGTTGATACAAGACCATGAGCTTGCTGACCAGCCTCAATGGAGAAAGTGCCCTTGTAGCCACCAATTCCTCCTTCACGCTCGTCGGCACAGCTGCAAGCATCATACTGATGGCCCGTTTTTCCACCCGGACCCATTTGGGCTTCTGCAACTCCAAGGAGGGCTCGATGACGCAGGTCGCTCGTTGAAGTGGTCGAAGATGGATGTAGTGGCTATACCATTTTCGTGCCTCATCCACCACCAGCTCCCACCATTGCCCCGAGGAGTCACTCAAGTCTGTCATTGCTGGTTCTATCAGCGTGAGCCAGTCAGCCAAGTCGATCGGCGCCGAATCCGCCGGTTCAGGAAGCGTAGGAAGTGTCACTGTTCCAGGCTTCACGGATTCTGGGGCACCGTCTCGGCTCTCCTTTTCCACAAGGTGGTTGACCAGCTTGGCCATCGCCTCCATCATCTTCTCACCCTTGACCCCATCTTGACTTCCTGAGGCTTTGGGGCTGAGTGGGCTGGGTTGCCGTAGATCTCCTCCAAGATTGACCAACCCCTTTTCCACTGACCGCCTGTCGGAGCTCCTCTTCATCGGCCTTGGCTCTGGCTGTATCGACCCCTTAGTTTGCTCCTCAGTCGGTCCTGACGTTCTCGGCCCTTGCAACGACCTCGAACGCTCTCGTTGTCCACGTCCTCGACCTCCACGGTTGCCAGGGGCAGGAGTGCCCATGAGGGATTGAAGCTGCTCGAACTGCTGCATTGGCGTCAGCTCATAGAGGCGCTTCCTCTCCTTCTCAAGGTCAACCTCCTTCTCCTGCTCACCCACTGTCATCTCGAGGTGGCGCTTCACAGTGTCTCCACTCTCCGGTGTGCGAAACATCTGCTGCTCCAGCTCCTGTTGCAGGTCGTGCACCTTAGCTTCCAAGCTTGCTCGTTGGAACTTCATGGCATCCATCATCTCGGCCTGTTCCACCCGAAGCTGCTGGTTCTCTTGCCTAAGCATTGCAAGCATATTCATCATCTCTTGCGGGTTTGGTGGACCTGACCCATAGTGATGTCCATGCTGCCACCCACCAACCCCAAGCCCTTGACCTTGTAGATGCGGTCGTCCAGCAAGTCATACCCTGGAGGTCCGCCCTTTCCATATCCCTTGATGACATGACGTTCTTGGTATCCCGGGCCATGGCCTTGTGCTTGAACCGCAAGTTGCTCTTGCTCGGTCTTCATCGCTCTCTCTTCTGGCTCTTCCACTTCAGGGACTTGCTGATTCGGTGATCGGCCTCTTTGAGGTTCCCGAAGATCACATGTCCTGGGCCAGGAAGAGGAGATGGAGTTCCCGTAGTCGTGCTCTGTTGAGGTGGCTGTACCTGGTCTTGTACTTCACCACCTGGACGCCACACACTCTCGAGGCATCTTGGCATAGAGATGAGGTGCTTGACTCTGAACTTCACGAAGATCTCGAAGCTGCTCAGGCGAGAACAAAGGCGTAGTCGGTCCCAGACTCGTCGGCCTTCCCACAGGACCTTGGAACTCTCCTTGCTCCCCATCCTCCAGAGCCAGCTGCTGTTCTTCTTCTTCACCACGCCCTCCTTCAGCCGGCAGCCCGCCATCCGCCAGCAGCTCCGCACTCTCATCATCGCCAGGCAGCTGCTTTCGTCGGCGTCTCATGGCCATGGCTTCACCTTCGATGGGCTGCCCCACCTCGACCTGTGAGGACTTACGCCTGCGTTGGGCTCATAACCTGCTCGAACCCTCGGACTCTTTTTGTCCAAACTTGAAAAGGCTTCAGGTACACTTGTCGATTTGTGCGTGTCTTTCATGACCTGCAGTTTCAATCACTTGGACATGGCCTTCGTCGAGCCTGAGATGGTCAAACTGGCAATGCCAGCCAAAGGAAACTCAGGGGATTGCCACACATCGTGATGAGCGCAGTTCGGCATTTTGTGAAGGACACGTCAGAGTACGGGGGCAAAGTGCCCTTCTGCGCTCCACAGTGAAAAGCAATAGCAACGCGACCAAAACTAGGAAACTCTTTCCGGAGTGCCCGCCTGAGGCAAAAAAGCAGTTTGCTTATTTGTAAAACATAGGACTTTGCACCAGTCAATCGATTGGAAGTGCGAGATTCAATTGCTTTGGGTTGCGTGTTCTCTGCGCAGGTTGATCCACCAGATTTCGAGAAGCCGCAGCAGGCACCTTTTTGCAGCTTCCGCACCGGCTCTGTGAGCGTCTCGAGTCGTATGTTTTTTCCAGAAGTTTTTGTTTGGTGAAGTTTTCTTTGTATAGATTGACATCCTTCTTCCCACGTGTTGGTCAGGTGAGGGATCCTGCCACAACCCTCCTCTCCTCTCCTCTCCTCTCCTCTCCTCTCCTCTCCTCTCCTCTCCTCTCCTCAGCCATTCTGCGCGCGACCACAGACCGTATGGGAGATGGCTCGGTCAAGGACATTGTTCTGGCACATACCACATCTTGGCAGGCATCCTTCGGCGCATTACTTCTCGTCGCTGCATCGGATTCTGTACTTGAGTGGCCTTCGAAATAGTCGGTGTTGGTACAGAAGGTGTAGTTGGCGATACACAATGAGATTAAATGACTTGGAACGGGCATCAAACGAAAATTGACAACTGTTCCTACCGGCGGAAGTTCCGGAGCCGGCAATGGCGGCGGAGGAGGAGGCGGCAAGGCCACCACTCTTAGGAACAGGTCTTGTTATACCGGCCGTTTGGCTTGGACTTGGATTCAGCGTCGATGGATAGGCCTGTTCATCCGACGGTGGCGGTGGTTCATTCTTCGGCATAGGCAGCGTCTTTGGCCTTTTCAGTACTCTAGTACGAGTGCCTGATGTTGAACCTGACGGAAATTCCCTGGCAACTGCAGGCGGTTCTGTCACAGGAGACTTGGTCTTAGGAACTGGGACTTGACGTACTTCTTGCGTCACAGTTGGCGGTTGATAAGACGGATGACAAGGCAACGGCATTCTAGTCTTAGGTTCATTTGGAGGAGACGAAGGCTTGGCACCGGTTGAAGGTGCTGAAGGAGCTGAGGGTGCTCCTGGCGAATCTTCGTCCCAGACCCTGAGATCGATCTATTTTTTGGATCTTCTTTGAAACTTTTTGCTTAGTAACTGGGGTTCCAGTTTCTAACCAGTTTTTTGTAGGGGAACCAAGCAGCAGGACAACATGTACTGACAAAACTCTGCAACACCAACCCAACACTTCAGCGCACAGGTACAAGCTTTTTCCATCTCCATCGTATGTACATATTGTACTCTTCACCATCTTCACCTCCTTCTTCGTCATGTTCTGCTTCAGGTTCATGGTCCGCGTCACACTTCTTCTTGTTGTTGGCAGCCTCTTGCACCGCAGCATCAAGCAAAGCATCCTGCCACAACATGCCAACAACACCCAGCAACACACATAAGCGCATTACACATAAACACAGTAGAAGCTCATGTCGTGCACGCACAGTGAGTTATATCCCCCAACCCTCATGGCCAAAGCCGGGCCAGTGTCCCCATTGTGCTTCAAAAGCTCGAGGCGCGGCGCTTCCTGAGACATGTTCATGCGCAAAAATGACAGCAATATGTCCACGCACAGAAGCGACAGCAAACACAAAGTAAGTGATTGGTAAGTTTCAGAGTGTGAATGCTACTGGAAGTCTCAACAACCAAGATGCTGCGATCTCATGGAATTTCTCATCTGGGACTCCATCCCGAGGTTTCATCTTCCAGGGAAATTAACAGATTTAATCAACAACAACAACAACAACAACACACAGCAACAGTTCACAAAGGTATACAAATCAAGCATACCACCCCGACCCTCAAGACTTCCTTCTTCGGGTTTGAGAGCTTGAAGCCGTAGATTTGGTTGGACGGGTACTGGTACTTCCAGCAATGAAGCACGTCGCTGCTCGGACGCTTACATGAACCTGCTGCAGCTGGCTTCCTCAAGACTGGTTGCGGGTCTACCTGAGATTCCTGAGGCTTTGTTTCTTCTGGCTGACTCCTCTCATGCCTGGCTGATTTGTCCTTTCGTGGTTTCTGTGCACTCGCTTTTGCTTTGCCTTTTGCTTTGGCTTTCGGAGAAGCCTTGGCCTTTGGCGCCGCGCAGCCTCCTCATCAGAAAGGTCATTCACATCATGAACGCGAGGGGCGACTTGCCCCAACCACATCCAAGAAGGGCGAGTACTACACTACAGCTTCGCACGCGAGAGGGGCGCTGCAGGTCCAAGCAACTAATGTAGCAGTGCGTGAGCGAGTATGCGCTGTCGCTTGATTAAGCATGCTGGAATGGCAACGTGAGCCCACGAGTTATTGTGCAGTTGTTTCTTTTTCATTTTTCTCAAAGCGCCGACAGATCTAGATGCTACTTGACTACTTGGCCGGTAGTTTATCAAAACCTTATTCTGTGGACTTCCCGGTGTTACGCAATTGCTACCCCATTGGCCACTCCTCACTGCCTCAACAACAAGTGGAACCACCGTCATTGCATTTGTTGAAGCTGAATGTCATAGCTATGAAGACATGAGCCATAAAAGTCCTTTACAGCGGCTAATCCCTGATTGAAAAATTCAAGACAGCTTACATGCTGTCCGTGCGTTGAGTGACACACGCGCTGTCAGTGAAATCGTGGCCTTGACGCCCACAATGCAAGCCGGAGCAGAACTGTCCACCCGCGCCTGAGCAACGTTACCCCTTTGACCCGCAAAACAATAACCCGCAACAAACTGCATTTACAACTTGTGTGACACGCTTAGTGAGATTCATACAACATCTCCCACCGACTTAGGCACAGACATCCCAGGTCGCAGCACAGCGCTTGTTGGTCAGCAGCTTGGGCAACTGGCCGTCTTTGACGAACAGCTGTCCCATCTGAGAAGCACGAATATTCTGCAAGGCGACATCACCGGGCAAAGGCTTTTGTTCAACAGTGTGAACCCGTTGCTTTGGTTGAATCTTGTCATGGAAGTTCAGCAACTGCCCATTGTTCTGCCAGTCAGTGTTGCACGTTGGCCAAAACCGGAACTTGGAACTTAATAAAGTCAACAACCACAGAAAACACATGAAATGTTCCAACATTGTCGGGGTGCCAAACAGAGGTACTAACAGAGGTGAACAAAAAGGGTGTAGCAACTACGACAATAACATCACAACTTCGACGTGCAACTTGTCCCAACTTGTCCTGCGCCTGTTGCATGTCATGGTCTGCAATAAACACCAACTCCTTGCCATCCCTCCCCACCCAAGCCAACAAGCACGTATCCAAGAAAGGCAGGGAATCTGTAGGCGGCGCTGTTGCTATGCCTCAGCTCTTCGTGTGCGGGCGCCCAGATCACCGAAGTGTGTTGTGCGTTGGTTTGTTCGTGTTGATGTTCGCGGTTGTTGTGGTTGTTTAAGTACACTCTTGCTACTTCTACCCATGTTGCGGTTGTCACTTTGAGAACATGATGGTGGCACATTCATGGACTGTTCATGGAACACATTCTACTTGCGTTTGTTTGTATTGCGCAACAACTCAGCAACTTTGAAGCACACTGGTTGAAACCCAACCTGTACCTTCCACCAGTTGATTACTGTATGTTACTGTTGATGCGTGTTACTGACATGAACCGGCCGTGGCACCCAAGGCGATCTCCGATTGAAAGATCCAATGTTGAAGCCGATGAGTTCACCTGCCTGGATCTCAGCGTTCGTTTCACCCTCCTTCACCAACCACAAGTCATAGCTGTTTGCGAGGCAAATTTTGACTGCTGGCAAGCGGGGGTATACTGCCGTTGCCATGATCCTTGGTAGTAGTTTAAAGTAAAAATCGTTGCCAATCAGTAAGCAAGCACTGAAACTAAATTGCACGCAACCACTTAGCTGGCATGAACTTGAAACAATCAGCAAAGAAGTAAACACAGACCTCAGCCTCAGAATGAACACAGCCTTCAACACACAGACCAGTGGCGACAAACAAGCATAGAATGATATAGAGGTCAGGTACAGAATGAACACAACTCTAAACATGCTGAGCTTTACTGATGCGCATGAAAATCACTGACACAGTCGTCGTGCAGTTAGCACACTGGTGTGAGTTTTGGAAATCTTGCGCTGGCAAGCTCGCCAAGTCCACCTCACAGGTCACATCCAAAGGCTTGTCCTGGTCAGTGAGCTATGGCAGGCACGCTGTCCGGGCGAGAGTATTTGCAGGCGTGGGTGCAGGAACTGTCACGGTTCCAGAAGCCCGTGTTCAAGCTTGTGTTGAAGCTGGTGTTGAGTTTGCCAAAGCCCTTTTCACCTTACTTGTGTTGGCGTCGACAACTTGTTGTTCCAGCCACTTCAGGCAGCGTGGGGGGATTCTACATCGAAGCGATTCTTCAGGGCATCCGGGATCCTCACTTTGTGTAACAGCTCCCCTCAACCGAAATTAGTCAGTAGCGTGCGGACACATGAGCAACAACCGCATTGAACGTTTAATTAGAGCCCTTAAGCTTGAGGAGGCCATCGACTGTGGTCAACGAAGCCAGACTGGGCTCACTCGCCGAGAACCCAGCGCTTGGCCGGGTTTTGGGACCGGCCTGTGGACAGGTGTCCCACCACTCCTGTACAAAATGCCCGATACAGTATGTCACTGTCAGCAATAAGTCAACGTATTACAAACAAGAACCCAGAACCAACACCAAAACATTCATGGAACAAGGTTCACCACAAGCATTCAAAACGCAACACAAAACCATCATAGAATCAAGTAGTCGTATATCAAAATACAACAACATGTTGCAAAGCCACGCTGTCCTCCATTGCTCGTCCCAACTTAAGTGTTTGATAGTGGGTACGGATCGAGTTGAGATCTTGGGCAACGGGATCGTTCGATCGCCTACGATGTAGTCTTATATTACACCGGGAGATCCTCCAAAACCACCGTAGCTGTACTCGTGTTTGCTCTCCCACATGTTGTTCAGCTCCTTGCAAACATGCTGACAAAACGCTACTAGGGTCTCCTGGCATCGCTACTAGGAGGAAGGACGTTACTGGGGGCTCCTAGGAGCAAGTAGTTTTGAGTGACAAGAAGCCATTAGGAACATGCCCAAGTTTTCCCAGTTTGCTCCCCAACTTCAATCTTCCTATTGCCTTATTCCTACTTCGCCAATCCAATGCCCATACCAATGCCAGTACCGATTATCTTGACCACGCAGGCCATTCAACAGACCCAAGCAGTTCAGTGTTCGCCCCATTGTTTTCCATCCACATTGACTGCAGCGCGATTTCATTCCAAGATCCATTTCTCCCGATCGTGGTCACACAAACCAAACCAGCAACATGAACCCTGACACAAGAACGAAAAAACAACCCACACACACTGATCATCGGAGCTATCTCACCTATGTGACCGACGACCGACCAGCAGGATCAATTCTGCTGCCCTGCTCCCTTTTGAAGCAAAGCAGCAAATCAAGCCGCAGCAATTCACGGCTGTCGCGGTCGCGAAAACGCCAAACCACATGGTTCCATGACAGCAATCAACAGGGCTCGGTCACAGTCACAGGCTACACTGCGACAGGTCCAGTCTAGTGTAGTCAGTGTAGTCTAGTCCAGTCTAGTTCATTGAAATCCATTGATGGAAGTCACCTTGAAGTCAACGAACCATTGTGCCCTTCATGCGACCGACGCGCAATTCCCTTGGCCTTCTGCCATATGTACATTTTGGCAGTCTGCCAACATTCCGATTCCAGGATTGCAAATTGATTCAATGATCCTCTGGAACGAAGACGATCGTCCACAACCATCCTCATCCGCCGCCTCCGCCTCCTCATGAGCCTCATTGGCCAATGCTGCCTGTGGTGGAGCAGGCAGAGGCCTAAGTCGTGCCGCAGGTACTGGCACGAGGTGTAGGCGCTGGACCCATTCATCACCGATGAATGGTTGGGCGAGTTGGTCCAAGACCATCCATCCAATATAGTGCATCGTACGGCACAGACCGGCCATCGTCGTAGGCGCATTGAACGCGGAACAACTTTGTGTTTCTTGATGCGCGGCGAAGGGTCGCAATCAAAGTCCACAAACTAAATTGCTGGACGTTCATGCCCATCTATGGCCATCTCCCAGCTTCCGCAGGAGCCGATGGCGAGGCGTTTCGTCCTGCAATGTTTTTGATGGTTGGTACAGTTGAGTAAGTTGAGTGAGATTATGAAATGACAATGAGTGTGACTCTAGCCAGTGTAGTCAAGTCTAGTGTAGTCAGTGTAGTCAGGTCCGAGCCTCGTTTCACGTTGGAATGCGATTTGGCCTTGCTTGGCAGGGGCTGCACGGGCTGAACCTTGCTGGTCTCCACCGAAATGACCGTGCACCAGGAACGCCCACTCATGTCGCCTTGCGCTCGAGTGATGGTAGTACTTGAAGACTGAAACACGCGGCGTGGCGAAAAACCGAGGGATGAGTCTGTGAGGGTTCAATGTAAAGTGTACAGCGCGTGCTCAATTGATGATTTCAATTGTGTGTTGCAAACATCCTGCGCTGCTGCTGTAGTTACTGTAGTTGGACAGTGACATGGATGGGTGGAAATTGCACTCAAAATCGTCCAAACTCATGATCATCATCACACCAACCATGTGGCTCCAAAATTGCTGCAAGTGAAGCAAAGATGTGTCATTGCAATTGGAGGTCGGAATTCTCCAGAATGAATCATGAATCGTGTGCACGCGCTGAGTTCTCACTGTCAATGACCGGAGAGTCCTCATTCTCATCCTTCATCGTGTTCAGGGATCTTTGAGAAATTCCTCCGAAGTTCTTGACTCTGGTCACCTTGGAGAGAGAGAGAGTGATGTTGACCAGAAAATCACGAGTGTTTTTGTTGCTTTGACAGGTATTAACCTTGACCAAGAACATCTAGAGTAGCAGCATGAATGGGTCCCCATAATGTTGTGTAACTGACTTGCATGTATGTAGATGCGATGTTGTCACTCATGACAATTGCGACGACCCCGGTCTAGTAAGCACCGATTTTGTGACGGGTTCAAGCCGGCCAAACCCAGTCCAGTGATCAGTTTCCTGTTGTCCCACGAACCAGTCCAGTGGCAGTCTCAGCTGCGACGAGCTTTAACTACGAAGGTTAGCTTTTGCGACGACGTCGGATGACACAGGTCCGGTTTTAATGACGACATCGAACTGCCAACGCCGGAATTTGTGACGACCTCGAACTGCCAACAGCGGAATTTGTGACGACCTCGAACTGCCAAAACAGGAATTTGTGACGACGAGGAACTGCCAAAACAGGAATTTGTGACGACGAGGAACTGCCAACGCAGGAATTTGTGACGAGTTCGAACTCCCAACACAGGAATTTGTGACGACCTCGAACTGCCAAAACAGGAATTTGTGACGACGAGGAACTGCCAACGCAGGAATTTGTGACGAGTTCGAACTCCCAACAACTCCCAACACAGGAATTTGTGACGAGTAGCTGTTGTTGTATGTCAAATTTGTGACGAGTTGGGCCCCGGCTCTTCACAAAACCTTGCCTTTCACTGCAGGGGCTTTTTCAGACGACCTGGGCCCCGACTCTTCACAAAAGGCTTGGTTCCCACAGGGCCTTTTTTCTTGGGTCGCCCGCTGGTTAATATTACACCTGCCTTCTGCTCGTATACCTACCAAATGAGACGAGCAGGGTCCCGAGTCCCGGGTCTTCGCAAATTTGGTTCCCCAGATTGGAGGCTGTTTTTAGACGATCATGGTCTTCGCAAACACATGGGGCCCTGTACTTCTTCTTGGAGGTCATGCTTGGTACACAAACAGTGTCAGTTGGTTCTCAACTAGCTCACAACTAGCCAGCAGCAGGTCGTCATGCCACCTGGGCGGATTGAAAAGCATCGTTTGCGATCTCGTGGGCCGACTCCCAATCAAGCTGCTCTGTACGCCGTAGACTGGTCGATGTCCAATCCATCCTGGCCCCACAACAGGACCCATCGATGGCAAGGACCGGGAAACACAACATGGACGTGTGATATTCTTTGGTTGACCACAGGCGGTTGAGTCCATGGCCAACTCACTTTCACAGGTGGCCGCAAGCTAGTTGCCCAAAGTTCCAAACAATCAGCTGCGTCCTCCACGCAGTACGGATATTGCCCTCAGTGTTGGAACATCATGCTCACTGACAGACAATTAGCTATCCAACGTTTTTGGAACGACAATTTAGGTAGTAATACGGGGTCTTTAAGGCTTAAAGATCTTTAAAGCGCTCTTGGACTCAGACGCATCATGTCCACATACTTCAGCACATCATTGCAGTTTCCAATCGGCGTTGAAAGATCACACGATTGAACTGGCAAACAGATATGAACATTACATTATATTAGCGTACTACGTGAGGCCATTAACACCAACAACACTAAAAGCAATGAGTCAGAAGTTCGCCTGGAACATGCAATCCAAGCGTGCAATATGCAACGCTTGCAGGCAAATAGAGCAGGGATTCGGGCCACCATGAGGGATCAGATGGGTTCTTCTTGGTCCTGATGAAAAGTGTGAGTGAACAGCAGTAGTAAGTTGAGTGATAGTGCAAAGACTCCTTGGAACCACGTCGCGACCACCAAACGGCACACGCCGCTGGCGCCAGAACTTGGCGTTGATGTCCTCATGCCTCACATCTGCCATGAGCAGCGCTAGTACTACAAGAAGACCAGTCAGAACAATCCGAGAAGTGCATCGTAAACAAACATGGTGCGTGAAGGTCATTTGCTCTGTCCAATCAAAAAGATGTTAGTGCTGATGGCCCACCGATCCCCACAATTGTGTTGTGAAGGTTTTCCTAAGGCGCAGGGAGCATGTTAAGCAAAATCACAGTCGGTATATAACAAAAAACAGTTGTAGCGCAACAACCAACTCAAGGCAAAGCAAGCCATGGCTCCAGTCCCGAGCCTGGTCCAGGAGGAGAACCTCCGAATGCATCTCTGTGGGCCTGACATCGTCTCTGTTCAGGTATTGCCGCGCAACGTTGAATTAACAACCTGCGGAATTAAGAAACTTGAATTGAGAAAAAGCAGCAGTAGTCAGGCCACTGGCTGCCTGGCTCAAATTACCTCCCCGTAGCCACGTCAATAAGAAGAAACGTTTTCCAACAACGTTTGTAAAACCACATCCCCAACGGTGACAAGAAAGAAGGCGACGCCTCGAAAGCCTTGTCTGTGGCGTTGCGGTTCCCAGTGGTGTCCTCAAGCAAGCTCTTCACCCAACAGGTAGTAGTATACATGCTTCAATGCAGCAGTCAGCGCGCATGTGAGCACACAACAACAATGTTGCACGGTAGTAATTATTACACAGTAGTATTGAAGGAGGACCTTGTGCAACAAGATGGTTGCTTCTTCTTCAACGTTTTCGCGTGATCTTCGCACCTTCTTCTCAGGTTGTTGCAGACACTAATGAATGTATCTCAAAGGTCAGGGGCATAAATTGAACCAACTTGACTGGGAATCAGATCTTCCTTTCCTTTTGAATCGTTGTCCTGCACACCATCACCAGATGAGAAAAACAAGTAAAATAACGAAGACAAACGGACAAGTATGCAGCAGGCCTCAAGAGCTCTTTTCCTCCTTAGAAAGTAACATTCTGTGAGTTTGGGTGGGCTGTCAATGAGTGCATGGGTGGTCTGGATCCTGTGCAGCAAGCATCAAGCCTCCAAACCGACCTGCCTGCGTCAGGACAACGTGCTGCGACGGCGGCAGCTTCGAAGGAATCCTGGGCACCAGGGCTGGGAGCTTAACAATGATATGTTGTAAAATGGCTAGCGTGCGCAGGCCGGACAAACTCAGGCATGTGTGGACACAGACGGCAGCCACTCTGCTCTTTTTTGCTTGAAGGCAGCCATGTTTGTTTACAAGGCACAATGTGGAGACTGGAACCATTTACATGAAAGTTAAAGGGTCTCACGGCATGTTTGATTGTAAACAATGAGCCCTATGGCCACCACATGTGCCCTGTATTGTACACACCTGTGGCATCACCAAATCAGTGGTGACGACGAGGCCCGCGAGCGGCAGCGTACCACGATTGTTGACATTCATCGCAAGTGTGGTTGTTGTGCTTCAAGCGCGTCCTTGCATATGCACAAGCTTGCTGTTGGCGAAGCATCCGCTCAATCCTAGCGCATGGCTTGCCGCAACCACACGGTGTTGGGCACATAGTTTGCACCTGCTCGGGGGGTGGAGGTGGAGGTGGAGGAAGTAGACCATGGCTCTCCGAAATATCTGCCATGCCATGCCCACTGTCCTGCCTAGCGTCAGCACGCTTGGCAGCGTTCACCAAAGACTGAGCAGTGAACCTCGGTGCTTTGTTCGCCCCATCAGATGCCTGCGCTCCTGACTCACTTGTTGCGCTTGTTGATGGAGGTTTCATGAACTTGTCAAAGAGCTTTCCAGCGTCTAGCTTCTTTGGCTCCGGCCGGACGCTCCAAGTAAAAATACCATGCCAGCTCAGCCGGCGGCTGATCCTCTTCGGAGGAGCTGGGTTCACGCCGCTTCTTGTCGTTGTGCTGATCACGCTTGTCATGATGCTTCTGTGGTGACGTAGGTGGTTGCATCTCCTCATACTCGGAATTTTGCGTCTCGCCAGGCTTGATGTCACCCGGAGCTGCCTCTTTAGGATGGTCTGCATGATCACGCTGCTCATGTTCAGGCAGTGCTGTTCAGGCCGGTGTGAATGGCTTTGCTCACCAGTTTGATTTGACATCAGGAGTAGGACTAGCAGCTTTAGTTGTCGCCGCCGCTTGGGCCTCCGCCTTTGTCCTCTCCGCTGTGGCTGCCTCATGATCTTGCGCAACCTTCAAGCGCTTTTTGGCATCATTCAATTTCCATTCAGCATACCGGAATTCTTCTTCCCGAACCAACACCAGCTCCGTCAACTCGCGAACCTCCACCGACATGATCACCGATGTGAACCCTGCTAGGGCATTCAGGCTTGGTCCACAAAAAAATGCTAGATGCAGACAGCACACTGTTGGTTGATTGTAGCATGCGGAACTCTACCACTGATGTGTCATGCACATGCTCGGAATATAACCCACACACATGGCAAATCCAATCTTGTTCAACAATGGTGCTTGGCTGAGGCGCAAACGGGTGTGTCTTCGTAGAGATCTCCAGCTTCGACCTCAGGCACGTGGACTATACGATGTAACTGTAAACAAACCTTGTAACAACATCATGTAACAACATGTTGATGGTTGCTCAGGTTCCAGCACCAACACAGTACCCATTCTATGAAAACACACGTTGATAGCAGGACACTGTTTGAGCACTTGTGTTGAAACATTCATCAAACATGACTGTGAGTCTTTGTGTGGTTTGCAAGAACTTCGAACATGTCGCCAAGCAAGTAGGTGCAAAGTTTGAGTGACGGTAAGCGCGCCGGCAACACCACTCCAGTTCAGTGTCCAAGAATCCAAGAACGTTCAACGCTAGTTTGCAATGCGCATGTTGTCAAACGGTTCTAGCAATGTTGCATGGGGCGTGCGTGTTGTGCAATGAGCCTTTGCGCTTTTGAGGCACCGGCGGAGAAGTCCTACGCCAACATCAGCCATTGGGTCTGCTTTGCAGCAGATACCGACAACTGCTAATTTAGTGTAGTTAATGTTCTATTCAACGAATTTCTACCAATTTGCTTTCACAAGCATCTAACAAACACTTGTCAGCAAACACCCCTGTTCAACGGTATCAAGCAAAGGTTTCAAGCTCGACACAGCAAATTGGCCGCAAAATTGGCAGTTTCAGGAACAACTATGTTGCCCATAGACGTCAACTGCTCCCGCTCCCTAGAAGTCAAAGCATCTTGGAGCCACTTGTGCGTGGCTGCCACGGCTTTGCAGGATACGCCCGGATATCCTTCTCACTGAGCATGTTGTTCGGATCCGGGCGGCAGCGCCCACAGGCGCAAGAATAGCGGACATAACTTGACACAACCAATCTAAAAGCCAAATCGGTAAACTGTCTCACAAGTACAAGCCTTGACAAAGTTGAAACCACCCCTTGTCGCCAAGAAAAAGACCCGCTTCCGCGATGTCTGGCAAACATTGGCAAACCATCCCACACATAATCAAGAAGACAACGCAAGACACAGAACAACGTTGTGAAATGACAATGGAGCGCCAACGTTGCGACCCGAAACGCAGCACCATTTGACTTGAAAACCACGAGGCTCCAGCTCCTGCTGGACAAGTGCAAGACACTACTTGCGTGTTGTGTGGCTGCACTATGTTTCACTGACAGTTGGGAAACAAGACGATCGATCCTCTAGAATGTAGGTCATGAAAGGAACCATGTCTGCCCTGAGAAGACTAAATACAGTCTCCAGGAAGATCCATCGCCTCAATGAACTTGTACTCAATCAATCAAAACAAGAACATCCGTGAATGTAGTTAGTCCCATGGCGCACGCAAGTCACAAGTAGGGTAGCCCGTCTGCCTGCTCAAAGACTTCTCCTACTAGAGATGAACGCGCCCCTGAAAGGCCTTGCATCAAACCTGCTCCGCAAATATCTTTAGAAAAACAACATTGGTGAACGCGGTGTTGTGGCAAGATGTGGCAAGTTGGTGCTTGACAAGATAATGGTGTCAGCGTGTAGTTGTAGCAGTTAAGAATCCTGGCATGGAAAACCAGCAATCAGGCCAGTGCAGGTGGCCCTCATGTCGGCGGTCGGACGGAAAGTCCACACATCTGTGTACACGGGCACGTTGGGTAGAGAACCATCTGCAATTCTTTGGCCCAAAACTTCTTTGCAGTGTGGGCTGTTTTCGACCTGCAGTTCGAAGCAGTGAAGGTCAACAGCAACCAAACAACATAGAACCTGGACAGTGTGTGGTAACATGACGCACAGTCTCCTCTAAGGGCGGTTCGAAGCACAAGGGCTCACAGAACCTTGACTACAGAGCATAGCCACAAGTAATGCTCTACAGACAAGCACACACCTGTTTCAACCTCAACCTCTAAGATCTCTACGCAGACAGGCCCAAGTCAAGGCCACCAACGCCAGAAAACATTGAAATGCACTTGTGCTGCGCAACCTTGTGACAACAAGACTGCCTTCAAAAGTGTTTCACAGGCAACTAAGTACGTGACTGGGGCACCCTTCCAAGGGCATGCATGCAGTACATCTTGATGAGTCACGGTAGTGAAAGGAGAAGTCCATCCACGAGGGAGCTCTCACGATACTTAAAAAACGATTTGACCTTGAGCCCTGTAGTGGAGTGAGTGTCGCAGCATGTGAACAACATTGGTGGCCTGATAAGCACTCCGCCACTTCAATGGATAAATAATTGCCTTTCTGGAGCTGCAGCATTTGGCATGCCAATGCCTTTGTGTACGAGGTTGAATGGTACAGTTGCGTAGCCAGATCCTGTGCAAAACAAACTTGACGCTAACCAAGTGATGCTTACAAGCATTTAATGCTGAACATGCTGAACGTATACAACCAAGTCCTGCTTTCCCCGGATGGAGATGTATTGCGCGGTGGCCGTGTAAGTTGATGAAAAGCATCCTGCGTGATTAAAACCGGTGAGCAATACTTACAACAACATCGTATGTCAACAAAGTAAGCGCTCAGTCTACATGGTATACAGTATGCAATCTGCACCCTAAGCACCCTACTCAAGCAACCCATGGTTTGCAAGACAAAACTTTCCGCGGTGGAGCTCCACATTGCCTTGAGACTTTGGCTTTCGCGGAGGAACCTGGGCCAATTGGGCGTGTTGTTTCACCAAGGTGTAAGGCCAACAAGGTCAAACAACTTAGTTACAGTGCTTGTTGTGTGTTGTGTTGTTGCACTGCTGTAACGTTTTGTGAGTGCTTCAACATGCGTTGTGCTGTTACAGTAGTCGTTGCAGTGTTGTAACGTGTTGGGTCCTGCAAGTAAGTTAAATGCTGCAAACGAGTTCCAACTACAAGCAATGCATGACAAGTCACAACTTCCAGCTGCAGCTTGGCTCGTGCAACCTGTGGAAATCCAAGCGGCTTCCATCGAGAGCACTGTCCCTGAACAAAGCGGCCAAATTGAGGGTATCGGGTTGCATCCTTCTTTAGGATTGATCCCTTGTTCACCTTTGTCGATCCCTTCGTGGCAGGTCTCTTCATCGAATTGGTCACTTGCTCCACTTCTGGTCTTGGCGTGCGCAACAGTGTGGACACAACAGTTGTGAACAACATCACATCACAAGGAAGTTTGCTTGTTTCACACCCACACACCAAGTAAGACACAGACTCACTCAACTGATGCACGTTCACAAAGGCGCAAAGGACATGTGTAGTGGAGACAAGCTGATCCGAAATGGCTTTGAGGCGCTTTGAGGCTCGATATTCAGCAAACAGCAACCATCAACAACCTAACAAGTTAGTTCGGTATGCAAAGATGTTGTGGAACCCTGGTTGTAAACTAGAACCCCGGTTGCTAAGCAATAAATTTTTTGTTGCGATCCCAAAAATGGATGTCGGCGATCCTTTTTTGACGCCTGGAAAGATCAATCTTTGCAGCAGACCTGGCGCTTTGATTGAAAGAGCTGCCAAGTCAAGCTGAGTCGGGCCGATTTACACGAGCAATCTAATTCGTGCGCTTGTGAGCTGGCAAGTTCTCCTTGTTTGAGTCTCCTTCCCACCCGCCCAGTTCTCCCGCAGCTGGAGCTTTGGTTGTTTGCTCAAAGCAACAAAGTACGGTCCATGAGACAACGCATGTCAGTCTTGGTCCAGACACCTACGGCTATACGATCTATCAAGAACTTGATGTAAAATTTACTCGCCGCTGGGCAGAGCACTTTGTTCTCCCATGGCCTTGGAGCAGAAGATCCTATCAGACAAGAAAGTCCGCAGAACACCGGCTTCCTGAACGGTGATGGTGACCTGAAAAATATGATCTACGGTACAGTCCCCACTGGCCGTCGAGGTACCGGTCGAGATCCGGACAAGTGTGGTGGGCCAATATCAGACCCCGTGCTGTCCAGGCCGGTGTACCGGATGTTCGCAACTTTATGTCCGGCTCTCAATCCTAATTCCTCTGCCGTTTGCCGATCATGTCTGAATCTGTCACGTCTTATGTGCAATGGTACTTGCTACATCCAGGATCATCCACGAACAGTTCCTCGGTCGACAGGTCCAGTACGTCCAGTTCCTTATGACCAAGGGGCCGGGCTTCCTTGATTTGCTCGAGGCTTCCATTCCTGGCCAGATCGCAAGGACAATAGCTATCTCTATGAGGCTAGCTAGCATCAGCTTTGCGACATGATCGTAATGAAGAGCCTTCGCATACGACCCTTTTCCGAGAACATATTAAATCCGACAGATCCATTAGTGTCCATGAGCTCATCTCCAATATTACGCAACTGAAGATGCTCGTTTCAGGAGATCCATTGGTGTTGCTAAATGTCGCGTTGAACAACTCAAAAGGCCGTTTTGCCCCCCTTGCCTTTCTTACAGCCGAAGAGTTTCGTAAGTACAAGTTGGATCGGAGTTTTGTCATAAGCTCAAGTCGTTGGTTCCAAGACATCCGTGAGTTCAGACGCTGGCCTTCCGATGAACCTGACTGTGTACTGATCAAATCGGCGCAAGGCCATTCAAGTCCATTCGTCAATCCGCGTCATGTCTCCGAAGTTTTTCCCACCAATACTTGGGACCATTACTTTGGGTTCATGTTTCACATGACCGATGCCGGAGCAATGATATTTGAAAGCGGTTCCTTGCAACCAGGCATCATGCAGCATGAGCATGGACGAGCCGAGAACCATTTTATAGTTACTGGAATACAAGACCTAGCGCATTTCTACCATTACCATGACCACGTCTTCCGAAATCCGTACGATCCGAACAATGCGTGCCCGTATTTCTGCGAACGCTCACATTGAGAATTTCCAGCGACGTCGTGGCTCTCGGTATGCCCAGGTGTGTATGAACGAGATTGAGAATTGCGGCTGCCTAGCCTGTTACGCCCTCTTTGGTCGACGCGACATTGTGACACATCACATTGACTTGACCGACGCCGAACAGCTCACTCAAGATGAACGACAACCTTTCAAGGTCTATCAGCTCTTTGACAATACTAAGTACTTCTATGGTCACCAACAGATCAAGGCCTATATTCAACGTTCGATAGACCAACGACATATTCCTGTCCAGGGCGTCGTTGGTGACGCTACTCGTTGGATCGAAGTTATCGCCAGTGCCAGCTTCCACAAGAACCTTGCCCGCTGCTATCTCGAAAACACAAGACCTCGTCTGAAGGACCAACACCTCAACCAACACCTCGTCTGATGGACGACATTGATGAAGCTGTGGACCGTGACCTAATGATCTTTGATGCCCTAGACCTACGTTCGATCCCTTAAATATTGCCTGTACGACCGCAATCATATCCTCCTCGACCACCGACAAAGGCCATGCCAACGAATCAGCCAGGTCCTCCGCCGCAAAGGCCGTCCGAACCGTCACAATATCGCCAAGCCACCGCAGTCCGGTGAAGGTAAGAACAAACCAAGGGCCAAGGGCCAAGGCCTTCCAGATGCCAAGGCCGGACCTGCTCCTAAGAATCCGCCATTTGCTCCTGCTGTGTTCGACGCAAATTTGTTAGCGCTGATTGCAGAACACCATAATTTAGAAGAACAAGACGCCAAGACCGATGTTGATGAGCCAGAGGCACACGATGATCGCTTTAAGTTCACGCAAACTGATGATGCCTCAGTCGTTTCCATCATGCATGTTCGGAGGTACAAACTGAGGAACTTCCAGAGTTAAGTCCACTGGAATTTGTGCCGAAGCTTACCAAGGAAGAACAAGAGGAAGAAGAGCGGAAGAAAAAAAAGAAGAAGAAGAAGAAGGCCAAGAAGGGTGATCCAGAGAGCTCAGGACCTGATGATGCAGATCCCGAAGATGACCAAGAAGATCAAGATGACGATGATGATGATCAAGGACCAGGCGCCAGTGGTGAGCCGAAGAAAGAGTTCAAGAACGACGATGAAGAAATGAAGGACGGTCCATCTGATGAAGAAGAAGGAGACGCTATGAAGGACGGTCCATCTGGTGAAGAAGAAGAAGAAGCCATGGCAGCCATGAAGAACGAAGAAGAAGAAGAAACCATGAAGGTCGAAGAAGGTTCACAAACTGCCGTGAAGGAAGAAGAAGATGAACCAGAAGATGACTCAATTGGGAGAAAGACAAATTATGATCGCACAAGTACTGCCTCTGACATTCCTTACGAAGCAGACAACCAAGGTCGAAATATGCGACCACGCTGATCTGAGCCGCAAGCACTACCAGAACCTGCAGAGTCCATGCCCGAGGTTCCACCTGCACAGTCAAGAACCTCCACGGCCCAGAGCGCTATGACCATTACGCCCATTGCTTCCGCCGCCATTGGTGATGATGAGCCTTTTGACCAGTCACAGTGAGATGACTTTCGAACCAGAAGACCTTAGATTTGGTAAGGCCATTTCGTGCGCTAAGCATGGACCGTACTACATGCGCATGAGTGATAGATTATGCAGTATTTGCTTTCCCAGAGCATCCTAGATTGAAAAAATTCAATCGCACTTGAAAATTTCAAGCGCCGCTTGAAAATATGTAAAAATCAATCGATTTTTCAAAAATTCAATCGAAAATTCAATCGAAAATTCTGTGTTTGATTGACATGTTTGACCATGTTTGATACTTTTGAAGGTTATTACTTGAGCCTTTATCTAAAGGTCCTAGGGCTATCCAGCCTATGAGGCTTGTCCAGCCTATATTTGTTGTGTCCAGCCCTGGGGCTATCCAGCCCATGAAGCTTGTCCAGCCTATACAGCCCTGCTGCTTTTCAAAGCCTTGCGCTCTTTGAGAGTGGAAAGTGCCTTTGTGAGGGCAGGCACCGCCATGTCCTTTTTGACATTTTTCTCGGGCATGAGTTTGGCCAGTTCATCCAAAGACTCAGAAGCCTTTTTTGTTCTCCAGTTTCACATTCTTCAGCAGGACTTTCTCACCATTCTGTTTGTTCAAGGCAAAGGCGCCAGCGTCAAGTGCAGCCATGTCCTTTTGGAAATTTCTGTTTTGAATTTTAATAAGTTTCTCTTCAATCTCCCCAGCCTTGGTCTTGTCACCAATTTCACTCAATTGGGCCCACTTGTCAGCCTTGGGTTTGTCTTTGTTCCTCTCTTCATTGTTTTTGATGCCCATTGCCTTGGCCCCAGCCCATATCCTTTCCTTGAAGCTATCCAGCCCATATTCTTTTGGTGTGGGCTGTCCAGCCCATATCCTTTCTTTGGAGCTATCCAGCCCATATTTTTTTGGTGTGGGCTGTCCAGCCCATATCCTTTCTTTTGGTGTGGGCTGTCCAGCCCATATCCTTTCTTTGGTGCTATCCAGCCCATATGCTTTTGGGGCTGGCCAGCCCATATTCTTTTGGGTCTTTCCAGCCCATATTCTTTTGGGGCTGTCCAGCCCAGATCCTTTCCTTGGGGCTGTCCAGCCCATATCTTTTCTTTGGCGCTATCCAGCCCATATCTTTTCTGTGGGACTATCCAGCCCATATCTTTTCTTTTGGTGATCTTCCAGCGCCTTTTTTGTCAGTTTTTTGCTCCTTTTGGACGGTTCTTCTTCTTCTTCTTCTGGGTTTTCTTCCTCTAGCCCATTTTCTTCTTCTGGCGCATCTTCTTCTTTTTCTGGTTCATTTTTTGGTTCTTCGTCATTTTTTCTTCAGAATGCTGGCTGCAGGCTTGCGAAAAGCAGATGGCCTTTTCATTACCAGCAGCTAATGTGAACCTAGTGCTTGAGCTATGCAAACTCCTGCAAATACACAATGAGTGTTAAAGGCTATCCAGCCCAAAATGTGCTTGTTCAAACAGATTCTGAGAGGCTTTCCAGCCCAAAAACTTCTGAGAAACACAGTTTTATTTGAGTTTCTATAATTTCATGTGATTTCATGGGATTTCATAGGATATCATTGGATTTCATGGGATTTCATGGAACATCATGGGATTTCATGTGATTTCATATGATTTCTTTTGTTTTTTGAATATTTTTGTTTTTTTGACATATTGTTTTTTAGTTTCATGGGCTTTCCAGCTCACATTTTAAAACAACCTCGGGCTATCCAGCCAAACCACTTTACATATTCAATGGGCTGTCCAGCCCATAATTCTATGGGCTTTTCAGCCCAACTACTACACTTTCTTGGGTCCTTCTTGAAACTGTGAGTTGAATCACTTTAAATATTCCATGGGCTCTCCAGCCCAATCACTTCAATTTGAACTGGCTCTCCCAGAGCTAAAATTCCTTTTGGTGCTTTCCAGCCCAGATCAAAACAAACTCACACAGATCTAAAAGATCACCTGTAAAATCCTGAGGGCTGTCCAGCCCAAATGAAAAATCAATCCTCCCTTTAAAGCATTGGGCTATCCAGCCCAAATGAAACTCAATCATGCCGTACAAACACCGGGCTGTCCAGCCCAAATGAAATAATCAATCCTTCCTTCAAAACATGGGCTGCCATCTTACATATACACCCCCTCAAAACCTTGAGGGCTGTCCAGCCCAGCCATGAAAGCCCTTGAGCCATACCAAGGGTGAAGGAATCACATCAAAGTTCACAGGGCTGTCCAGCCCAAGTGTGACAGAAACCCTGGGGGCTGTCCAGCCCAAAGCAACCAAAAGAAAACCTCAGAGTTCAACATATGTGAAATTTGGGACTATCCAGCCCAAAAACACAAAACCTATCCAGCCCAAGCTGCAAAGCTTCGTTTTTGCCATGGACCGAAGCCCATTGAAGATGGTTCAGGGATTTGTACCCCTCTGCGCTGGCCTGGGCCTGGGAGGGCTTTCCAGCCCATAATTTTTCATATTTATCAAACACAATTTTAACAAACACTGTTTTTATCAACTACACGCCTATCAAACACTTCACTACAGATGGCCTAACTCCTTCAAGGCATCTCCCAAGCCCTTCCTGGCCCTGCGACTCCTGCAGTTGTCGCAGTTTCCCCTCATACAACCCCTCAGCCCAAACTGGGCCCTGACTTCAGAGGTCTTTGGGAGGTAGCTCATGTAGCCACACTCCCTGCAGAGTTTGAAGGTGGAGTCTTCCCAGATTTCAAAACCTTCAGGGCTGTCCAGCCCAAGTGTGAAGAACCACCCTTGTTTTGAAGCCTTCAGGGCTGTCCAGCCCAACTATCTTAAAAGGTTGGGGGGCTGTCCAGCCCAAATATTGAATGGCTGAGGGCTGTCCAGCCCAGAGTGAGAAAACACACACACACACTTCCTTAAAACGTTGAAAGAAACACTAAACTAAACAAGTTTCTTCCAAGTCCCAAGCAGAGGAGTCCCAGCTTTCCTGCTCCTGCTGGCTCCAGGCTGACCAGTCGTCACCCCTGGTCCACCACACCCCACTCACCGGCCAGGACCATATGCAGCCCATCCTAGGCCCTGTAACCTCCTCCACTCCTCAGCTGCACTGATCTTCACTTCTCCCTTGCCACCCTCTCCCTTGACCTTCTCCCTTGCCTCCTGCCCAACCCACAAGTGTGAAAGGGCTATCCAGCCCACAAGCGCGAAAGAGCTGTAGCCCACTGAGTTGGAATGCGAGGACAAAAACACAGTGCAATCCAGCCCAAAGCCAACAAAAAACACAGGGGTGTCCAGCCCAAAACCAGCAACAAGACACGGGTCCAGCCCAAAGCCAGCAACAAAACACAG
>CAXAMN010028894.1:274072-289066 GCA_963970005.1 Durusdinium trenchii | reverse complement strand
GCCAGCAACAAAACACAGGGCTGTCCAGCCCAAAGCCAGCCAAAAAAACACAGGGCTGCCCAGCCCAAAGCCAGTAACAAAACACAGGGCTGTCCAGCCCAAAGCAAAAACAATTAAGCCAGGGCTGTCTAGCCCAAAGCCAGCCAAAAAACACTAGCCCAAAGCCAGCAACCCCAGACAACCCACATGGCTGCCCGGAGATAACTCAAGAACCCTATAGGGCAGTCCAGCCCAAAGCTACCAAGAAGCCCAGAAGCCAACAAGAACACAAAGTTTTTCAGTCAGCTGAGTAATAAGACAAAGCTTTTTAAGTACACTGATATGTCAAAAAACTTCAAGACTTAAAGGACTGTATTCCTTCTCAAATGTCAATCGAATTTTCAATCTAAAAATGTGTTTTTCAATTGAATTTTCAATCGACAAGAACATGCCTCCACTTGAAAAAGTATCATAAAATTCAAGTTTCAATCGACGCTTGAAATTTGTTTTTTATCGTGCACTTGAATTTTTTCAATCGAGGATGCTCTGGGATCGGATTGGTAGGGCGAGGGGCCAATTTTGAATTGCTCGCGCTAAGATTGATCCGGCAGGGATGAACGAAGCGATAGCGGCGGCGCTTCACACGTACGTGCACAGGCTGCAACCATTGCGAGCTACAAGCGATCTGCCAGTTGAATTTGCCCCTTGCGCACGTGGTTCAACTTGGCCATTGCTAGGTTGTTGTTGGCATCGCGCGTGTCAACGCGTGAGTTCTGTTCCAAGGTCTACTTGTCCAGTAAACGCGAAAGGAAAAGGAAGCCGTTGCTATTAGGTTTCATTCTTGTTTGTTTGTTTTCCTTTTTGGTTGGAAGCGTTTTCTGTTTTCTTTTGTTCTTGCGAATTTGCAGGTGCAGATGAGACGAGAAACGGAGCCTAGACAGGCCATCCTGCTAACCAAATAAGCGCTCAAAGATGAAGAAAAGTACTAAAAGCTTAAAGAAAGAAACTAAGAAGGAACGTTGCTTTTTTGTTTTTTCAGGTCGAAATGGCGGATCTCTCCGACTATTTTGCTCAAGGCCTTCGGCCGTCGCGTCGACAGAGCGAGCCAGAGGCGCTTTGTCCGACGAAGAGCCACGAGCCGTGTTCAATGTTTTGATTCTTTAGCTAAGTTTCTGTATGGTTTTAGGAGACATCTTTATGTCAAAAGAAAAGCAAGGTCACCTTTTTGTCAAAAGTGTTTTCGCCGAGGCTCCGAGAACCAGCCCAAAGTTGGACCCGAGGCGCCCGACGTCGTCTTTCGTCTCATACAAAACACAAGGACGAAATTGAAAAAACCGTTTTAAAAATTCATTTAAGTAAATCAGTCGAACAACAGCTTAATTTGCCTTAAGGTGTTCCTGTCCTTGGGAACCAAACATGTTTATTGAGAAAACGATTCATAAAGAAGTTTGAGATGAGAAACGTTGAGAAAGAAACGACAAAGTCGAAGAAAACCCAATCGGAGGATGGTCGATACGAAGAGCTACGGAAGGGGAACATCTTGGCGTCTGTGGACCGAGACTGCAGCGCGCGCGTTTTGCGAAATGTGTTTGCAGCATGTTGGCGGAAAAAATAAACCTATAGAAAATGACAGCCAACCTAGTAAGTTTTAAATAATAGTTTTCCTTTTTTTGATTTTTCTGATAACTCACCTGCTCGTTTTCATCTTTGAACATACAGACGCTACCAAGGGCAAGACGGATCGAATAGCTTTTGCTTTCATTCATTGCTCCAAACTGAATTCGATAGAAGCAGCGTTTGCTTGTTTCTTTGAGACGCATCCCGGGTGCAAACCGCAGGTTAAACTGTTCTGCCTCCGGAACCAAATCATGAGCGTGCTATGTCCAGTGACTAGAAGCTGAGTGGCGTATTAGCTGCCTCTTCTAGCGGCCTACCCCGCCCCTTCTGCCTCTTTGCTTCGCTTGGTTGTGAACGGCGCCGAGGGAATGCTCGCTTGCCTTCGGGACCGATCAAGCACACACTCTACATCAGCTTTAGCGGCGGAGTTGGCTGTTTGTCGAGCAGGTTCTGTTTTTTCCACAAGAATTGGACTAAGCGACCCACGCTATCACAATCGCTTGAGGTTTGAAGCGTCTTCGCGCAAAAAGCCGTGTCTGGAAACGAAAAGGGGCGAAGACAAAATGTGCGTGTTTTGTTTCCACTCATCGCCCCAGCATCGCCCCGCTGGGACCGAATCGGATCGCCGCTTGTTGATCAAACGATTGATGTATCAAACATACTTGCTGAAAAACTGCAACGAGGTAACCGTGGGGGTCAAAGTGGGCCAGTGAATCGCGCGTGTTCCTCGCGGTGGCGGGGTCCATGTGATTATTTACTCTTGTGACTTGGATCCTTTGTGTAAATTCGTGACAACATTCGATAAGGTGGGTTCCTCAAAACTTCAAGTTCGTTGAATTTATCTCCGATCCAGAATAGACCTTTTGAATTTTGGTGGCGTTGCCGTCTCTGGCCTCCGACCCCGTGATTGGTCCCCAATCCGGAATGGAATTTTGGAATTTTCGCGGCGTTGGCTTGTCTGGTCTCTGATCCCGCATTCCCGCTCTTTGGCTCCTCGTCTCCGATTCAACCGCCGCGCAGTTAGGTGGTTGAGGTGTTGGGCAGCGCCTCTCGGGTCCAACAACCTCCTTCGAGAAGTTCTTCTACAGCGTGAGCAGGGGGAGCAACCAGACATTGACGTCCTACTGCGAGTTAAGGTTACTGGACAGTGAGCAACATCTACAATCCCCAAACTAAAGTTGACCCTCCAGGTGGGCGCCCTTCTCCAGGTCACCCTTGTTCACAGGAAAACTGAAATCACATTGAATCACCTTTGAATTATCTATATTCTTATTTGAAACTTTTGGAATCTTATTTGCGCGCCTTTTGTAGAACTACGTCTCATCTACATCTATCTTCACATCTTCGCATCTGCACAGCTACATCTCTGCTCATCTTCACATCTTCACATCTGCGTATCCTGTCACTCTTCTTTAGTCTTCTTTTCTTTTTCTCTTAAGGCCGGGGACGGTGCCGCCGGAGCACCACGAAACGCAACCCTCTGCGGAGATCGTGCGTGTCGAGGGCGCGAAATGCAGGTGAGAGTGCGTTTTAGTTTGGTCGCGCGGAACCCTCTGCGGAGATCGCGCATGCCGAGGGCGCGAAACGCAGTTGAGATTGCGCTTTGAGTTGGTCGCGCTTCACTTTTGGAGGAAGTTTTGTACGAAACGCTCGTTTTGGAGACTTGGCGCTTCACTTTTGGAGGATGTCTCGTACGAAACGATCGTTTTGGAGAGTTGGCGCTTCACTTTTGCAGGAAGTCTTGTACGAAACGCTGGTTTTGGAGACTTGGCGCTTCACTTTTGGAGGAAGTTTTGTACGAAACGCTGGTTTTGGAGAGTTGGCGCTTCACTTTTGGAGGAAGTCTCGTGCGAAACGCTGGTTTTGGAGACTTGGCGCTTCACTTTTGCAGGAAGAAGTCAGTACGAAACGCTCATTTTGGAGACTTGGCACTTCACCTGTGGAGCTGGACTCAGACCTGGCCAGTTTGTAGTGCAAATGTAGTGCGTGGGTGAGCGGGATGATTGGCGGTATCGTGTGATATGATTGCTTGTTTTGTGTGGGCAGACCGTGTGGCGAAAATACGTTCGTGATGTCGCAGTGCCATCTCAGGTAGTTTTTGACGGGTCCCACCCTCCTGGAAGCCAGTTTTGGAAGGCTAATTTTTTGACTGCCAGCTGTTTTTTGTCTGGCAGCTTGTTTTTTTAGTTTCTGAAAACGTTTGCCAGCTAATTTTTTTGTGCTTCTGACTAAAAAAATAGGCTTCCAGCATTTTTATGTTAGCACTCCAGAAGTCAAAAATTGGCTTCTAGAAGCTTGTTTTTTAGCTTCTAGAACGGTAGCTCATAAACAAAAATGTACGCGTATATAATATATATAAATATATAATGTATTTAAATATACCATGGTATTTGCATCAACTCAACCATGTCATCAGCATTTTTATGTTAGCACTCCAGAAGTCAAAAAAATTTGGCTTCTAGAAGCTTGTTTTTAAGCTTCTGGAATGGTAGCTCATAAACAAAAATATACGCGTATATAGTATATATATAATGTATTTAAATATACCATGGTATTTGCATCAAATCAACCATGTCATCAGCCTGGCCCAAGCTCAAGGGCTTAGATCTTTTTTGGAAATGGTAGATCTTGGTTGGCGCTGGTATGAAACATGCTACAGCCAAGTGGCTCAAACCCAGGTCAACCACATGACAGGTCACGCCACACATACACACACACACGCCACAACAGCAACAACAATAAACACACACGTACACACCGCGACAGTAACAGCAACAAATTGTTATATGGCTATACGTGAGCAATATACACCCACACACACCGAGACACACGCAGCACACACAGCACAATAGCGCAGCACACGCGCAAGTGGCACAGCGCACACAGCAGACCCACAGCACAGTCGCCCCTTGCGCAGCCATGTTGCGGCTTTTGGCAATCAATGAGCCAGAAATGGCTCTTTTTGACTGCTGCCATGGTTCTGCTGGTGGAGGGTGAGGGTGTGGGATGATGAGTATCACTATGTCCACCCCTCAGGCTGGCATGAAGAAATTAGGCATGGGCCATGATGTGGGTCCATACCCATCATTGTTTAGTTTACTGTTCATGACTCATGACAATTACATACGCCAAGGCAAGACTTTGTCGAAGGAATCCACGATCAAGGACTATTGCTGGGCTCTTCTGCCACTTGCGAAGGTGGTGCCAGCACAATCAGTTCACCAAAATACTCTGTTCGCGGTTCTCCAAAGGGTTCTACCAGATTCACCAGAAGGAGTAGTTTGGATGGTTGTGTATGATTTGCGAGTACTGTTGCAGTTTCTTGGCACTGGCATATCTCAAATTGTGTGGTTTCAAATGCTTTAGCGTTGAACATGTGGATTTGTGTGGATCTATGATCTATGTGGGCCCATATCGGTCATTTGAGGTTTGTGCGAAAAGTAAAGGCGCAGATTGGCCACTTTGGGTCAGGGAGCAGGAGATGGTCCACGAGCTTTTCCGTACAATGCAACCCTTTGAGGATGAATATGATGTTGGGAAAGCTTGGGGGACAGATGCAACTTGTAAGAATATGGGTTTCAATTGATTGCATGTGGCCAGTGAACCGTGATGCAAATTTCCTGCGTCCAAGGAAAAAAACCATTCCCGTTGCTAAGACTTCTGAGGACTGCTTCATGCAACTCAACATGATCCAAGGTCACTGATACTTTTGAATTTATGAACTCCAGAGATGGTTCAAGGAGACAGAAAAAACACCACATGAAGTGCGGGCACAAATCTTGCAAGACCTCCAAGGGCAAGTTGTGCAGATTTTAGATGATCCTCCAAGCATTTTGCCAGCACTGGTGTGGTGCGCAGTGCGCTATTCCTGTTTTGCAAAGGGTTGCGTTCACGATGATCCGAGGCAGTGCAGTGGGCGGTGATGGTATGCCTGATCAAGAGTTAGCTGTGCAGTCCTCAGCCCTGTTTTTTGTGCCTAGCAGATGATTGTGTAGTTATTTAGTCTTAGGTTGGCCCCCGCCCTCCGCTCACTGTGGCAAGCTCTGCCATCACCCCGGAACCGCCGTTTGTTGAGGACTGCGCGTGACACTAATGTGTTGTGACAAATTTTCACGTTCGCAAACATGCTGTCAAGTTGGACAAGCCAGGAGGTCGCTCACCACGTAAATGTGGCTGAGATGGAACCTGCAGACCCAGCACGAACTGGGCTCAGTTTGTTGATATATTATCATATCAATATGATGACAAACTTGCGCGCACTGCAGATTTTGCACCATACCATACCAATGGTCAGGGACAAAGAGCCTTGCAGAAGAGCCCTAAGCCCGCCATTGCCAAAGCAAAGGCAAAGGCTAAGGGAGTGAAAGCCAAAGCCAAGCCAAAGGCTGCTGCAGACGGATCCGGAGCACCGCCAGTAGATGATGGCTCTTCAACATACTCCATGAGGAAGCGCGAGAGAAAGACTGCAGATGGACACATGAAAATTTTTGCCATTCACTGCATTGAGACTGGAAAGCAGATGGCCCAGCTTACTGAAGCTGCGTGTGAAGACGCTGAAAGCGTTGTGAGTAACCTAATTGTGCAACTCAATGACAAATCTTTGACCAATGCGGATGCAGTGGCCCGTTTGAATGAGATCAAGCAGTCGTGAAGATGGCGTGCAAACCATCAGCAGTGTTCGCAGAGGAAAACTCGCCCTTTCAATGCCTTAACACATGGCAACTACAAAAGGATTTCCAAATTGAAGAAGTGAGCACTGCATGACGAATGTGTCATAGATTTGGCATTTGTTGAAGTAAATGCAATGCAGGACGAAAGATAGCTCAGCTATCATCGGCGCCAAGTGCAAATGCTTCAGGACTTTTTCTATTGTAAACTGTCACGGCCCTATTCTGAGCACGGAAGTCGAAACACGCAGGATTGTTTTCGTCATCATCGAGCTCATTCCATGGTAAGAGGTGCCCCCGATCACCTTTGCCCTGTCCATGTCAGCTGATGAAGGTTCAGAAATACACTACACAGTCACCTACGCAGTGCGCACAATTGTGGAGTAAACAAATGTGCCATGCATGAGATCTTAAGGCTCGAGATCTTAAGAACACGTGTGACCCACCCTTTAGCGCCATGTCAGCCATGTGCATCACAATTCTTTTCAGGATGCTGCACTCGCTGTCAGTGCAAGAGCTTAGGGACGTTTATGGACTGACTGAGATAGAGGTTCCATGGCCAGTTGTGGAGATCGTGATCCATGCAATGCTAATTCGGAAGCTGACATGCACGGATGAAACTATGTATGACCTATCCTGCATAGAATTCTTTGCTGGCAATTGCGCATCCAGTCAAATTGCAAAAGCGTTTTCTGAGCTTGGGCTGAAGTCCTTTGCTTTTGATCTGAGCAGAGTCTTGTTTTGTTTTTGCTTTCAAGGGTTTATTGTTTAGTGAGACAAACCCTTTCGTTATGTGTCTTTCTTGTTTCTGTTTCCCTTAGTTAAGATGGTTCCCACCGGACATGAAGACATGCAAACATGTTTCAGATGCTGCAGGAAGCGCGACCCATGACCTAACAACGGTGGCTGGGCTCGTAACTGCGGTCATTGCAGCGCTTGCAATTCAAGCCGGTGGGCTGCGCCATCTAGCAACAGTGCGCACGTCGTTTGTGTTTATCAATTCCGGTACACATGGCCGATGCATGGCTATCCCAGAAGGATGGCGGGAATACTCTCCTGAGTATATGCAGATAGGCGCATGCTTGGCAGCCAGGTCAGCAATTTTGGCACTCATTGCATCGTGCGTGGGCACCATCTGGGTACTTGAGCAGCCGTCTTCCTCGTGCATGCTGTACCTCACCAGTTGGCGGGTGATAATACGATGGTTTTCCGAGAGGGTATCCCAGGGACGGTGCAATGCAACTGTTCTGCGTAATTCAGTCTTTATGGCTTCCTTCAGGGGACCCACACTGAAACCTACTTCGCTGTTTTCGAATGAGTCTTTGGAGATGCTCATGAATGCGCCTGTCCCACCCAAAGAACTTCGGCCTCCTGCAGCTCCAGTCGCCCATCTGTATATTGGCAAGCGCATGGATGGTTTTGTTGATCTGATATTGTTTTCCTGTTTCATCTAAATCTAGATTCTGTTTCTGTTTCAAAGTACTTTGACGTGAAACTGTTTGGCCCTCATGGCCAAGTTGAGGTATCATGATCAAGATGGGCGGAAGAGAGTGGTTGGTGGTGTTGGGTTGAAATCAACCCAATTTTACACACCTGAATTTGGACGTGCCATGGCAATGTGGTGGACGACCAATGCCCCCATCTCTTCCGGGACCTCTTGGGTTTTCTTCAGCAGCGCTTCTTTGAAGGCAGCGCGCATTTGTTTTCAACAAATCAGTTGGAACATCTCGGGTTGTGCGCAGGAGAGAGCGGCGTAGATGGTGCATGCTTCAAAGTTCAGACGTGACTATGCAAGCGATGAAGGAGCGAAAGTCAAACAAATCTAGAACAGCCGCAACAGAACAAATTTTGATGCATTGGCCTATCTTTGGATTGTTTCAACCACTTTGCAGGACCGCATTGTGGCATATAGCCAGGGCAATCACCCTTGGTTTGAAGATGGCGCCATTCCTGAGACCTTGGAGAACCTTAGGAAACCTTTGGCTGGGCCATAGGCGGCTCAATAGTACACGCTGTAAACACAGTACCTGCCACGGTTTGGAGTTTCATTGCATGATGTTCTGTTGCACGCGCATGTTACTATAACTACCACAGGGCACGCGCCCTTTTTGAAAATACCCAATACAAATTTAAAGGGGCGTGATGCATGACACCACATGCCAACCCTGGCACGCTATGAACAAAGTCCGACGTATGGGCGTGACCAAACCGTGACCGGGCCGTGACCAAAAGAAACGCCCAATACATATGTAGTAGGCGCGAGCCGTGACCGGGCCGTGACTTCCGTGACCTCCGTCATGCATGGTCTGGCAGATTTTGAACATGCTCATTTGGAAAAAATATCTGAGCGTTGGGTTTTGTTCGAAAGGATTTCTGAGGCTCAAATCACAAGGATTGAACTTAAGTTAGACTTTTCAGGGTGGCAGTGAAAACGGAACCTAACCAGATGTCTGGTGAGGTGTTTCAGCAGCCCCCGACAGATCCATATCCGGTTGGGATTGCTCGGTTTGTTGATGATGGCATGGCGCACACAGCACCAGGCTGGCTTTGCTTGACAATCTTTTCACAGGTGACCTATATTGAATTATTTTTGAATTGCATTTTGGGCAGTTGTGTGTGTGAACTGTGGTAAATATTCAACAAATTGCTGTTTAATGGCTTCATGTTTAGATTTGCGGGATGTCATTGGAGGTGAAGCTCTACCTCCTCCTCGTGAGCATCCAGGCCCAGAGGTGAGGACGGCCGCTGCCGAGTCAGGGACCTGTGCAATTTTTGAATTTGCTAATTTTTTGATATGAAGCTCAGCGCTGAGAAGATACTCGATTGGGAAGACACTATTATCTTTAGATGCTTCACTGAGGGCTACTGTGAACTTGCCCCATCCGCTCCAGCCAATGCACACCGGGGAGACATTGGAGACTGCAGCGACGTTGGGTGACACTCAGGTGCCTTGGTGTTGCTGCGCTGGTTGATGCAAATGCTGTGGCATTGACCCTTAAACTAAAGAAAATCATGCATGTGTGTGATGACCCCTGTGCAGGTGATGGATGTCGAGACCCAAAATGAGTCATTGTTGCCACCACCGGCTCCACCGGCTCCAGAACAGAGGCTAAGAATCACATTGCCTGGATTCACACCCTGACAATGTTCGCAGATACGTTGCTACTCATATGAAGTCACCAAAGATGGCGCCAATGTCAAGTGAGGTCGCAGGGCCTGCCACTGCAGCAGCAGCTGGAGTTCCACCAATTGCTCCAGAAAAAGCTGCAGCTCCTGCAAGGTTCCAAGGAGGCTTTGATCAGTTCGTCCCGCTTTCACCGGAAATGGAGGAACAGTTGAAACAGATGGGACGGTTGTACAAGCGGTTGAAGCCCCCTGCCACTCCACAGGCCGAGGGTGCAGGCGCTTTGCCTGCAATTGGTGACAAAGGTTTGACCGCCCAGACCGCCCGCACTGGACAACCAGCTGCCCAGACCACCCAGACCAATGGAGACCAACACGTCAACCCCCCTGCCATGGCCAGTGGAGCAAACAATGGTTTGCCTGAACAACCGGCTGAGACCAGTAAGCATGGTTTGAATGAACCAATGCCAAAGACCAATGGACCAGACCATGTTTCTACTCTTGCAAAGGTCATTCCCGATGGCAAGAACAAACCTCTCCAGATCAATGCAGTCCCTTTGCAAGTTGCAGCCCCTGCTGCGGGTCACACTGATCAGCCAAAGGCCGACGTGGAACCTAAATTGGACCAGAGACAAACATACTCAAGACGGGCTGCTGCCAATTTGATCAGTAGGCTGCGAGAGAATCCTAAGAGGGTGGAAGGATTTCCAGAGTTGCGCAAGATGGTTTTCAGTGATGCCAAGAAGTCAGACCTGATCACAATGCTGTGTGAGAGCAATGGTGCCCTGGAAACGCTCGGGACACCCCTGCAAGCCTTTGAGGAATATCACATCGCAAGAAAGCTCTCCGCTGGACCAAAAAGGAGATGGAAGACCACTACGGCGCAGATGCTCAACGGGTCATGGACCACAAGATCCAGCAAGGTCTTGTGGAAGATGACGAAAATCTTCCAGGGGCTCAACTCTTCTTGGTTTCCAGGAAGGAAGATGAAGAGGAGACACACAACAGGTCAGGTATCTTGTCAACGTTGACAACCTATAGGAAATACAACCCCAACATCAGTTTGTGTCCATAACCATGTGAACAACTCGTGAAACCCCGTCACGCACTTGAGCATAAGAGCTCACAATACAAAAATGTGAACCATGGGGCCACCGCGCCCTATACCATGCGCATGGCATTTTCAATTTCTAGAATTCATGAGCCATGGGACCATTGCCTCAAACATGACTCATGAACACGTAGCGATTAAACCATGTCATCATACCCTGTTTTTGAAAACATGTAATGGTTTACCATCTGACGCATGACTCATGACAACAATATTAATTAAACAGGGTCAGCGCACCCTATGTGTCAAAAACATGTTCTAAACAATCTCTTTTTTGGACGACGCATGACTCATTACCATAACACATGTCATGTAACATAAACATACCCTACGCCTATGCTCTAAAACATACTATTCCCCTTGGGGCACACGCGTGGCTTACGTTGCAGCCACAAATTTGTAGCTAAGGTACCCAGCTGACGACGAACAAGATGCGCGTGGATGACACAAACGCAGCTGCTGTGAGTGAAATCATGACGCTTAGGTTGCATTTAGTGCGCAGTTTCAGCTTTACACTTTGCGCCAGATGTTTGCATGTGGCTGCACTTGTGCTGTGTGATGCGAGTTTTTTGCATTTTTGCCTTTTGCTGTCTTGGTTTGGAACACATAAGGTCAGCCCCAGCTCGTGTACCAGTGAAGGGCAAGCGCCGGCAGTCAGAGACCAATGGCTCCGGTTCCGGCTCCGGCTCAGCTCCGCAGATTCCGTCTGAAAGATCTGTGTTGTCGTCTCCTGTCACACCTGTTCCGCAAGAGCCAGAGCAACTGCCCAAAAGACGTCGAGTCCCAAAGGCAGAGGAACCTGTCACTCCGTTGGCGAAAGGACGGGAGATGGCTACTAAGTTGCTCAAGAAGAAGTCAGATGCGGCAAACTTGGCACTGACCTTGCAATCCGTGTCTTATGCAGAGCAGCTGTGCTCCGAGATGAACAGCTTTGCCAAACGCTTTGAGTGGTCCAGATGCATTTTACGTTCCACGTGTTTTTGTGTGGAAAACATCGGAGTGCAAATTGCATACTTATCAAGAATCAAGAAATCTACCTATCCTGAGGCAGTTGTACTTGAAAGTGCAAGGGCTTGTTGCCCAGCAGAAGAATGAGGACATGACTTCAACCGACCGCCTATCATCACTAATGGCTGTTGTGAGTTTCTTTCAGGATGTGATGTCGTTGAAAATGTTGGTTGGTTGTGAATGTTTCAAAAGTTGGATGACAGTATTCCCCTTGCTGACAGGAAACGGACTACATTCCGTTGGTGCGAGACATGATTTCTTTGCAGCGAGAGTTTGAGAAGCCGCATGCTGCGGCCGGGGCGATTGTGCGCCAGGTTAACAAGCCTGCCTCGAAATCTAAGGCCAAGGCAAAAGCCAAGGTCAAAGCTTGAAGCTTTTCCAAAAGCGTTTAAAGTTTTGGGGTGAACTCGAGCAAAGATCGGGGAACACCTGTGCTGGCAGAATTGGTGTGGCTTCTTTGTTTGTGTAAAAAACTCAAATGTGTGTTTTGTTCCTCCACGGGATTTTGGCTGCTGGAAGTCGGCCATCTGCCACGGTTGCAGGTGATTTAACATGTCTTTAGACCTGGGAGCGTGCGAGCAAAGGCAAACATCTTAAGTCGTGTGATGAACATGTGGTCGACAATTAGCAGCAAGAAGTATTGAAGTGCTGATGATCGTTTTATCTCAGCTGCAAAAATGCATTTGTTCCAGTGGTGGAACCACGCAGGTCAAATGCTCCCCTGAGAAACATCCCAGCGAGCCCAGCCACAAATACCGCAGAAAAATGTTCCTTGTTGGCTATGGAATAACAGATGTGATTTTGTTTCCGTTGGATCACGTTGGAAATCCCAGACCTCATGGAGACAAACGGTGTGAAATCGATTCACTGAGGGATGTTCGCGAACTGGACAGCCACGGGGCCCGCAAACTTACTGAACAAATTGCAGCTGGGAAAATCTCAGTCACTGCTGCTGCTGAACGCAGTGATGCCTTTTTGAACGACGGTGCCAACAAGGCTACAACATATTTGCTATCCTGTTTGTCTTGAGGTCCATGGGGTGTATCCCACCTGTATCACCTTAATAGTTTTTATATACGACATGCTAACCAACTGCCCTGCAGATAAGTTTGCAACAGTTGCGGAAGGCCACACAGCGAGACTTTTTCAGATGGGTGAGACTGCCCATCACAATTTCTTCCTTACAGGTGCCTTTGCTATTGGACGCTAGGCGATCTGAGCAGCTTGACAATGGATGTGAGCGCATGGGGTCAGTTTCCTTTGTGCTGCCCAGTGATCTGTTGCGCGCGCTACATGAAGCTGGCCCTGAGGCACTTTTGGCATGACTTTTGATGGTCAATGCGTGCTTTCCAAAGATATGCTTTGATGGTTTCAAAGCCAATATTCTACAAATGATGGGGTTTCTAAATGTAGTGGAATCTCCAATAATGCTGCATATGTTGAAGGTGGAACAGTCGTGACACTTTGAAATGACAAATTGAATGAACAGCTGGCAGTTTGCGCAGGCAATGGCAGAATCTTTGGGCTCTCCAGATGATTGGGCGGAGCTGTGGCGTGCTAGTGGCCGTGGTGAGATGGCTACTACACATATCCCTATCATCGTACATGAAGATGCTGTTCCACATTTCTCTGGTGCTCTGGGCTATGTTTGTAGCACATACTGTTTTCCTACTTTCCTTTCTTGCGTGTGTCCCAACATTGTCTTTCGAGGATCTACTGCAACAATATGGAGTTGGTCAACTGGCTGTGTCCGGGGTGACTCATGGAAGACCCGGCATTGCATAGCTGTGTTGGCAACGCCCCAGGTGACTGCAAACACACGAGCTGCTATTTGCAAGCTTTTGGCATGGGACTTGAAGCAACTGATGAATGGTGTGTGGGATGTTGTGGACCGCTTTGGACATTTCCAACCCACAGATTCCAAATTGGAAAAGAAAGCTGGGCATGACATGCCTTTGAGAGCAGTATCTAGTCCATCAGAGTTTGACAATAATACTTGTATTGAACAGCGTCATGTTTATGTGTGCAGGTGTGTTTGCACAACATTTGTTCATTGCTGCGACTTTTGCTGGGGATCCACCGCTGCGAACAATGATGTTTTGAGCATTGGCCATTTGACACTGAAAGCACCATGGAGGTCTACAATTTCAACGCGGACCAACGCTGACCCATCACATTGGTCAGTAGTACCTGGGTTTGCGAAAGACCGCAGATTGTTCGATCTTCTGCACGTGGTGCATCTGGGGACGCTCCGAGACATCGTGCCGTCATGTCTCATTGATGCGTTGGATGATCAGACACTGCCTTCGTTTTTATGGGTTGCATGGCTGCTCCGATGATATGATTCTGTACCGTATGAGCCGACATGATCATGCGTGGGCCAAGCAGCACAACTTGGATTTGTATATATGGAACATTGAATATGCACAGATTGGGCCGCAAACTGAGTCAGAGCCGTGCCTGGCCATACCCGGAGCTGGACAGCCGCATCAAAGCGGCGCGTTGTCGAACACTGCTGGCATTCGTTAGTGCAGATTGGCTTCTTATACCCTCTATCTCCGGAGCAGAAGTTGAACGCACGTGTGCGGGCCACCTGTTGCTGGGCACTAGATGTCGCCCTCAGTGTTTTCAATCAGACCAAATGTGTGAAAAATGCCAGAACATGTGGTCAAACGAACGACATGGTTGCTGCGGTTGCACTCAGCCTGCTACCAGTTTCTGAGTGCGCGTTGCCTTCGTCAACGACGTTTGTTGTATAAAGTACGTCCGAAAACGCACTACCTTTCGCACATGGTAGATTTTCATGCTTCAACATGCCTGTGTTTACTTCACCTGTCCACGTTCAATGACGAGGACTTCATGGGTAAGATTGGAAAAATCGCCCAGGCGTGCCATGGAGAGACTTTCGTGCACGCTTGGGCGAAACGATACGCCTTGAAGAGGGGGCTGCAATGGTCCGAAGGAGAAAATGTTCACTGCCATCGGTTGCGTGTATGTGTTTTGAAGCCGGTCTTTAGTTTCATTTTGTTGAAAAACAATTGTTTTTTGCCATTGTCATCTTTAAGGCTAATGTTTTTGGAAATCAGACTGTAAAGCCGTGATGTGGACGTGGAATGTTAATCTGTTGATGCTGTGTGCACATATGCGTGCCATTAGGGATCCATTACAACGCAGTCATGATCATGCGTTTCACACCGAGGGGGAAACAAATTCGAGTTTAAAACATGAATGGTACAACACCAAATTAATTTAGCTCACTTGGTGATGATAAAGGATTTGGGCAATTGTTGACCACCGAAATAACAATACTATTTTGTCGAAAAACATTGTATTTACATTTGCGCGTATGCATGCATGGCTGTGTGCAGACGCACGTCGTTGCATGTTTTATATATGCACGTCCAAATATATGTTCATGGGTTCTATGGTTTGTGAACCTTTTTCCCAAGAGCGTTGCGTAGGGTTCTTAATGTAGAAAATTTGCCTTGC
>CAXAMN010028894.1:209147-249072 GCA_963970005.1 Durusdinium trenchii | reverse complement strand
GGGGGGGATATCCACACGATATCCCGGTTTCATCCCGGGTCAACTTGTTGCAACTCCCTTGCCAATCATGAGACCCTTTCAAGGCCCTTTCACGCTTTTCAGCACGTTCCACGTGACTGTCTTGCCACAGCTGCCAGAGCAGGCATGACATACTTCCTCCATCTCTCAGGCGGTTGAAACTTTGAGGTTGCAGTGATATAGCTGAGCGCCTCCATGATCTTTGCCTGTAAGACAACAGGGCACGAACACAGGGCATGACCTTCTGAACACATGCGTACATGTTTCATGCACATGTTCACACATAACATGACAACACATGACTTCATGACATGACATGACATGATATGGCTACATGTGAGGATCATGAACTACATGACATGACATGACTACATGACACGACTACATGACACGTCTACATGACACCATGAACTGAGGCCCCGACGTTCTTCCAACAATCCGTTCCCTCAAAAGCGATCTCCTGCACACTTCCATCCACCATCCATGTATACGCAACCACATGACCAAGCCTTGAAGAGCTCCAAGTCGGACTTCTTGAAGTCGACCTCCGCAAGCTCATTGGGGCCCGCCGGCAAATCCTGCACATGCAGTTAAACACACAAGCGAAACAAATGCCAAAAAAACAAGCAGTCCTCCCACTCACCAGTAAGCATTTGCCGCCTCATAAGAGCCAAATGGTATCCAAATAAGGGCCAGTAGTGCCTGAGTGATTTGAGTTTAGACTCAGAAAGCACAAGCTTTTGGAATTCATGTTTCTTTCCTGCATCCGAAGTGCTGAGAAAGTTTCATGGCTTGCCCATTCCCTTGGAACCCTAGCTTCCCATCAGGGCCTTTCCTTTTCTTGGTTAAAGGCTCGCCTTTCATCAACTGCAACTGGTGCCCTGTTGCATGGCCAGCTGCGGTCTCCAAGTTCAAGATTAAGCGTTCATCATTGCTGTACAGTATGTGCCGCTTCGGTCTTGCCTCATCTGGGAAGGTGCAGTACAGACCTCCCCATATCGAAGTATAAAAGACCTCACCAGACATTCAGCAACACACAGCATGCTAAATCATTGAAAGCTGTCTCACCAGGCCTTGAACTTGTCGAAGAATTCAGCCAAGGCAGGAAACAACTCCGCCTTGCTGCCCATTGGCTGTTCCAACATAAACCGATGCCCAAGCCCAACTATGTAGTACAGCAGGAACGCGACACGAGCTGCCATAAGGTTTCCATCTCTGACAAACGGTCTGGAAGCATTCCCAGCAGGGAATAGTAGGCTCCGTTCATGGCTCCCTGAAGCCCTCAGTGTAGACCCACGCAGCAGACTCTACTCAAACACTGTAGCATCGCCTTGACATGCAAACAAGGCACGGCATGCAAAATGAGTTGCACGCCAAGGCTATCACTATCAGCGATCCTTCCTTGCACTGCCGTATGGCATTCATAGCCAACCTGCAGCCAGTTCGTGTTTACAGACACTCATTTTGACCGCATGTTTGCAGCAACTGAGAATCAAGCAGAAATCCCGCAGGCTTGAGAAAATCAAAAGTACCCTGACTCGCATCCATGTTCAGATCCATACCATGGCCAACAAATCCCGCCTTGGTTGACCACTTCAAAACGTTCACGTAACTGAAACACTTTCTAGGGGCCAGGCCGCCCACATAGCCTTTGTCACCTCGGCCTTGCCACAGAAGAGCTCTACAAAGTGATTGACCTGCGCCAGAAAACCATGGGTTTAAGGCAGAGCTTGAGCAAATAAGCCTAGCCTGCGCGTCATCGCAAGCTTCATTGAACAGACAAAGGTGGAGTAAAATTACCAAAGGTGGCACTTTGCACCGCAAAAGCTCAGCCACTCCCATGATCACATGAACAAAAGCTTGATGCTTGAGCCTTCCAAGCAAACATGTCTCCATGATTCTCCATGGCTTTTAGCTTTGTCAGTGAGACACAAGCAACCAGCACGGTACATGTGCCTCCAACTTTTCCACAGCCCAGCACGAACACTAGGTTCCACCCCAATTAAGCTCTGTAGCCATTGCCACAAAGCAATGACCTTTAACAGGTCAAACAAAACGTCGCCGCTTCAACTCTTGAAGCGACATCCCCGACAGCAGATCTGATCTCTCAGTAGAGAGCATCCACTGTTCACTCGCAGCTTTGTAGCTGAAGCCTTCCTTCCTAAGCCCGCTGATGTAGCACTTTCGCACTTCCGCAAAGGCTTTAGGTTTGTACTGAAGCTCCGTCTCAAGCTCCACAGTCTCTTCTGCAGGCACCACTTGCTGAGGCTCTGCAAGCTGAGCTTCGGGTTCAGCAGTCGCCTGCGCAGGCAGCAGCTCAAGGGCTTGCTCAACTTCAGGCCCAGCAATCTCGACACGGTCTTGTGTCTTTTTGCGACCACGAGCGATCTTTGCCAGCTTCATTTTGGTCTTGGGAGAAGCTTTTGGTTTGGCAGAAGCCTTGACTTGCATCTTCTTCTCCTTCCCCTGTTCACCTTCATCATCACCCTCCCCGGTCACAGCAAAAGGCTTAGGTGGAAGAGGCGCCTTGGCAGCCAAACTCTCCAAAACAAAGTTTGGAACAGTGTATTTGGGGAGCGCATGAGAAGCTTTTGCATTTGCCCTGGCAGGAGTGGGCACCAGCTGCTTCGAAGACTCACCAACCTTTCCATTCTCAGCAACTGCTTTCTGATCCCCAGACACTTCAGCATTTGATTTGGCAGTCTTTGCCTCTTTCCACGCTTTCATTTTCGCAGCCAACTGTGGGTCAGGCTTTTCAACAGCCAACTCTTCAATGTTTCCAGCAGCAACACAAGTGGAGCTGCTGGCATCCGAAGATTCTGAGGACTTTTGATCATGTGGGATGCCTTCTTCCAAACATTTTTTCTTAAGTGCCTGTAGTTTCTCCGACTTAGACGCGAAAGGGCTTTCACTATACAGTTTCGAAACCTCCTCACAAACTTACTGGCTGCAAAAGACATCTTTGCAGCCCACGGCTGCATGGCCTCCACAGAAACTCCCGGTGGAATCAGCTTTTGTTCTTGGTAGAACCTCACCAAGCTTCGCGCAATCACATCATCGCTCAGCCTCATCGACGGTGAGACTTTCATGACGCTGAACACCACCTGCCCAAACAAAAGGCAGAAAATATAAAATAAGAAACGTCACACATCTCAATTTCAACAAATCACAAGCCTCTGGGTTCATCTCGACGTCCTTCACCGTGGGCTCACGTTTCCCAAATAGGTGTTCACTATGGGCTTGTACCCAACTCAGACCAACCTGCAATCCAGGTTCCAAATGATTCAAAAATTGAATCTTGAAAAGCCAAGAGCTCCAAAATTAACACCCAGGCCTCCGACAACTTGGGTTCTTGTTTAAATGCATCCACATACAGCTGCTCCAAACATGGCACTCTCTGTTCGATCTTCAGTTGTCGTGGCATGGCTACTTTGTAGCCTCCCTGACCCTACACAGCTGCACTGCGTGTGACCAACTGCAACACCTTTTGCGCTGGCACGTGGTCCAAAAACAAAGGGCACATGAAGACGAGTTCTGCCATTGCCACGGCTTGTATTTCACCTCGGTCAGCCAGCACAAGATGTGAGAACTCACAAAACAAAACTTCAATCGCAGTACATATGTTTCATGTGTTTCATGGTTTCATGATTGCGCATGAATTTTTGTGATCATGACATGAAGGTTGCTATGTGTTTTACCTTACAGACATGTTCTGACATGATCATGAGCATGTGATGGTCACGAACATAACATGGCATGAACTGGTCATGAACATAGCATGGCATGAACACCCTATGAACATGTCACATGCTGAACATGTCATGCCATGTCCATGAATTGCAACATGTGTTTCATGTAAGACATGCTGAGGCCCCGGCCATAAATCATCTCCCAACCTGAGCAGGTAACAGAAAGGAAAAAAAGCACAGACACAAACCGCAAGGAATAAACCAGCTCCAGACAGCAGCCTCCACATCTAAGACCTGAGCCAAGCGAGCATTCAAATGGAAGGCAAACATTGGATCCACATGTCTGCATGCAGGCACATGTTTCTGGCATGAAAAAACTATGCACCCATGCGCAGACCTCACACCAGACTTTTCATTTCACTGTAAAGTCTGCGCAGCACGCTCCAGCTTAGTGGGCATCCTTCCTCACCGGGGCCGGCGGCTTGTTGATCCACCAGCCACCAATCCTGATCAAAGCAAAAAAGGGATAAAGGTCCAGCAGTTTGAGCTTGTCTCGCTCTCGAGCCTCAGCATGGATTTTGGCATCGCTTTGGGCTGCCGGTTCGCGGTTGCTTTCTCCATCCAGTACTGGCACAAGAATTGCCAAAAGCAAAATAAACCAATTCAGCATCACATCCAAAATTGCCCAGCCTCTTGCTTAGCAGCAAACTTGGCCAGGTGTGAGGTGATGCTTCTGCTGCCAATCGAAGAGGTGTTTGACGAGGGTGAGTTTTCCTCATCGTAGACAGGAACCTCTACCAGCTTAGTTTTCTTGGACACAGGTTCTTTCTCTGCTGGCTTTGCTGCTGTCTTCGACTTGCTGTTTGCACGTTTCTTTTGCTTATTCTCAAGGCTGCTGAAGCTAGGCTGGTTGGCTGCAAGGACCCACTCTGGATCCGGCAAACTGCACCTGGAGAAACCAGCCTTTGGTTGCGCTCCCTTTACCGCAGCCTAGCGCCAGGCAACCAAGAAGTGATCACATCGCAACCTTTGCTAACAAAAAACATTCCCCTAACACACTAAAAACCAAACATGCCTTAAGGTTGCACGCAGTCAGCCTTTTTTGTCTTTTCCTTCTCCTGTCGAACATGAACATGCTGGCTGTGGACTTGCACGATCATTGGCCCCAGCCTTTGGCAAGGCTGACATATACAAGTGCATGCAACCAGTTTGGGAAAAAATGGCTGCGGTGCAATGCATGATGGCAATAGAGCGCACACACAGCAGAAACACACACTGCTTCATAATTAGAAGCTCATGCTACTTGTTGCACATACGCATACACTCAAACTTCTAAAGATAAGTCCCATGCCCAAACACACATTGCCCAGCGCATCCCCGCACTGGAGCCAAAAAACTGCAAAGATGAATTCTCAAAAGCCTTGAACCCAAAAAAACACAACATCTTTCAAGGGGATATCCTCATGATAGAGCCCTATCATGAGGATGACCCCCCTATCTCCTACCCTCAGGAAAAACCTACGATTCGCCCCTCTGGGCTTTGAAAACTGCGAGCGCTGATGTAGGCCCTGCCGCCCTGCCTTTCTCAATGTTACATTTAAACTCACCCAGGGTCAGTGGCGAACTGGGAGTGGCACTGGGCACTGGCAAGCAGACGATAGAGCTCCTCCAGACCTTATCAAAAGTAAGGAAGGCTGGCAAGAAGACAATGGAACACATAGAGGTGTATCCATGTGAGCCTTCTGCATCATTGAGGCAGGTGGCCTACGATGAGGACGACCCACCGTGTACGCTCACTGCGCCCGTGGTGGGCAAGCTGCAGTGTTTGAGGAAGACCTCAAAGGCTGCGAAGGATGACTCACCTCCTGGAACAGAGTTGGTTCCAGCTCGGCCAGCCCAGAAAGTAGTGGAGCCGAGCGCAATGGGGTTCAGCTGCGATGCCACGCAGATGTTCCAGCTCTTTCAGATGTTTAACTCAATGCAAGGTGGTGGGTCGAGCACTGCTTCGTCAAGCTCAACCTCTCCAAACCTACTGCAGAACTTGCAGGTCTTCAGCAACAAACCAGGCACTGCGGTGACGTCGCCACCGCAGAACAGAGTGTCCACAGAGCCGCCCACTAGTGCCGCCAAAGCAGCAGAGGCCCTCTTCGATTCACCACCGGACGAAGGCAAGGGTCAGGGCCTGCAATTGATCCTTCCAGAGGCGAAGGTGGCTTCGCCAGAAGAGCAAAGTGCTTTGGTAAAGGCAGCTCTCGCACGTAGGCAGTCTGCAAAGGCAGAGGTCAAAGAGGCAGAGGGCAAAGAGGCAAAGGAGGAATCAAAGCCTCATGCAAAGGCCAAGGGAAAGGCCAAAGCAAAGGGGAAAGCTGGTGCCAAAGCCAAGGCCCAGAATGAAAAGAAAAAGGGCGAGGCCGAGACAGCGCGAGCTCCCACCAAGAGAAAGACAGAGAAGACTGCAGAAGTTTCTCAGCCCAGCGCCAAAGCAAAGGCCAGGGCTGACAGAAAGGTTTGGTCAAAGGAAGCCCCACCGCCTGTGCCTGAACCCAAGAGTGGCACGACCTACTACCGGCACGGCAAGATCCACCGCAACTCTGGTGCGTTCAGAGTCTTTCTCAACTGCCATGACCGTTGCGATAAGAAAGTGAAGATCGTCGACGACGAGAATTGCAGTGCTGAGTGGCAGCGAGCCCTCAAGTTGATCGATGAAGCTCCAGCTGACATTGAGTGAAAAGTTGATGAATAGTCTTTTTGTTTCGAATGAGTGGCAGCGGGCCCTCAAGTTGACCGATGAAGCTCCAGCTGACGTTGAGTGAAAATTGGGACTGTACTTGGTTTTAACGATTACTGTACTTGCATTGTGTTGTGAGTCTTGCATTGTGTTTCAACACGCGCTTAAAGAAGACATTTCGTGTCAATACCTTTGACAACCCACACAACCCTGCCTTTGCATTTTTATCATCAATTCCACCTGTGCAAACGTGGTCCCCTGCAAACGCCAATCAACTCATTCAGAAGTTTGTTTTGTGCCAGCTGCCAGAACCCGTCTCTGTCCGTTGTTGCATCGAGGTGGTTGACAGGTTCTTTATTGAGGACACGTCCAATGCTCCAATCAGGTGGGTGCCGCCTGATTGCTAAACACGGTGCAATCATCTCAGGTGGTGACTGCAGTGTTGACAGAGGCTTGCGCTGAAGGAATAGTCTCCTTGTATACACTGATTTGTGTGAAACTGACTGATTGCTAAACAAGACGCAACAATCTCAGTTAGTCAGGCTGCAGTGTTGACAGAGTTTTGCACTGAAGGAATAGTTGCATTGTACAATTGTACTTATAGTCTTTTTGCTTAAGTGGCTGAAATGATGTTTCTGCAGCAGTGCGCATGCATGAAGCGCACGCATAACGTCAAAACACTGCAACTCTAATCCAGCACGTTTGTGGAACAACCATATATCATATATCATCATATATCTCAGTGACAGGGCCAGACCAGAAACACGGCTCGTGAATCGCGAGTGCAAGCGCAGGGTCCTGTGACTCGCACTGCGAGAGCCATGAGCGCAAGTTCTCGAGGGCCACGCGATGTTTATGTGGCTTCTGCTTCTCATGCATTTGTCAGCCAAAGTGGAATGGTCGCGCTTCTGAAGTCAGTACGTGAACACGGATTGCCCGAGCACATCAGTCGACAGACACTGAAGAGGACGAGAGTGCAAGCTTTACCAGGACATACACCCTTAGGCCCTCTCCAATCCACACTGAGCCGCATTGAGGAACAGGGTGGAACGTTGGAGCTGCCTTGCATCTCGCCTTGGCCTTTGCTTTTCGCTACATTGGAAAGGAATGAGTCCTTTAGGGCGAACTTTGAGGGCGTGCTTGCGTCCTCCAACAACTCTGCAGGAAATCCATTCAAGGTGGCGCTCTATTGTGACGAGATCCTTCCTGGAGACCAGTTGAAGGCAACCAACTCCAGGAAGATGGTTGCCTTCTACTGGTCGGTGATGGATTTCGGCAATCAGCTCGGCCGCGACGTGTTGTGGTTTCAAATTTCGATTTGTCGGACCTCTCACATCAAGCAGGTGGCTGGACAGTACAGTCAACTGTTCAAAAAAATCTGTGAGTTGTTCACAAAACCGCCGTTTGACGGAAGGCTTGGACTGAGCCTGCCCCTGAATGGGCCTTGTAAGTTTGGCTTCTCTTGGCGGACGAGGCCGCGCTTAAGCAACGCTGGTCGAATAAGGGCTCCTCAGGACTGTTCATTTGTGTGTTCTGCCAGAACGTCACCAACCATTTGCGGGAGGTGGCAGCTCACGACACATCTGACTGGCTGGTGCCAAGTTTTGTTTGCAGCCTGGACGAATGTGTCTTGCACACGGATGAATCAGTCATGGCGGTGATCAGGAAACTCAAAGCCGATAAGGTCACCTTGAGGAAGGGCGCTTTGGATTAGCTTGAAAAGACTTTGGGGTTTACGTATTGCGAGGAAGGCGCGCTTTTCGATGAGAACTTCATGGCAACAATTCCTGGACCTGTATCGATGACATCTTACGACTGGATGCATATATACCTTGTCTCAGGCTTGTGGAATAGCGAGGTGTCCCTCCTTTTGAGCAAGGTGAAAGAAGGGCATGGAATCGGTGTGTCGTCGTTGGTTGCTTTTTTGAAGAAGTTGTCATGGCCCAAGAAGATCTCGCCCAGAAGCTTGAGTGGCATCAGGGCTGTTGAGAAACTGAAAGATGGACCTTTGAGTTGCTCGGCCTCTGAAGGGTTGTCGCTATACCCGTGTATCAGGGCCTGGTTGATGACTGAAGTTCCATCGTCTGTTGGAGAAGCAGGCAAGGCCATCAGGTCTTACTACAGTTTGGCTGCGGTGTTGGATCTTCTCCAGAGAACCCGATCAGAGAGCGTTTCGCCCGTTGACCCTTGACACGGTTCCTTCAACGTTTGACCACTATTTTTAGATATGTTTGGTGTCAATTTTCTTGATACTTGATTGAAGGGTGTGCAGGGGGTTCACTGTGAAAGGAAAAGTTGTGAAACTGGGATTGGGTTTGCTTTGACAGGGCGTCTGACAAACAGTTGCTCGTTTGGAACGAAACCGTTGTAAGTCATGCCGAGTTTTAAACAAAGAGAAAACGCAGCAAACTACTATAGATATAAACTTGAAATACTGAGGAGTTGCGGCAACGCAGTGAGAGTCACCTTTGCGATCGCCTGGCCGCGTACGGACCGGCGTGTATGCAGCCCAAGGCTCACTATAGCCTTCACTTGCCGTTGTTTCTGGCCCGAGACGGCCAGTTGACGAGTTGTTGGGCGCATGAAAGGAAACACCGACAGCTCAAAAGACATGCCAACCACAACACGAACGCCAACAGGAAAGTCTCGTGGGAGAGGGACATCTTAGAAGAGGTGGTCTTGGCGCAGCTGCTGGAGACAAGCGAATGGGACTGCAAGTCTGGGGTAGTGCTTCACAATCCCTTGAAAGCTTCTGCAGAGTTGACCATGGAGCTGCAACGAAACCTTGGCCACACTTTGGACTCGAGCTTTGAAGTGTTTGTTTCTTTCGACGCCCTTTGCAACTGTGTGCAGACTAGCGCGCACATGGTTGAGATCTGGTTCCATTTGCAGGTTGCGTCAGAAGTCAGTGGCGCTTCATTTCACTCAGTCGTTCCCAAGTGGAAGCCTGCAGGCCCCAATCAGTTCCGAATGACTGAGGCACCAGAATTGGTGTCCCGTTTTATGTCAGTGGAGACGTGGCAACCGTGATCCCTGAAAAAGAACTGCACCCATGTTGCATGACAGGCTTCATTTTGGACATGGAACCTGACGTTTTGCAACCCACTTGCGTGACAGGCCTCCTTTTTTACACGCAGGAACTTCATGTTTTCTGCGCAGTGCACCGTTCGATCGATTCTCGTCATGTCGTTTCGTCGTTCCATCGTTCGATCGCTCGTTTCTGCCAGGTGATCACCGTGGTCCTGGTCGATGTGCCTTGTGGACCCGAGAAAGATCTATATACCTTGAAGCGAGCCGTTGCTGGCCCTGCGTGGTCAGAAAATACGCGAGCCACAAGCGCAGGCCCTGCTTCTGATCAGCGCGGCTTTCCAAAACGTGGCGCCCTGCCTCCACGACGCGGCGCCGGTGTCCGGAAATCTCCGCCACGGCCAGGACTCGCAGGGCTTCTTGCAAGAGCTCGCATAGCGCAGGGTGCACGCAGAGCTCGCGCTTTTGCCAAAAAAACGCGACGCGGAATGTCAAAATGAACCCATATGAGGGCTCAAATTTTTAGGGTTAGTCCTGGTTATCGCGTTTATCTAACCATGGTTACAAAGGCGCTAAACATGGTTACGGAAGCGGTATAAACATGTTTAGCTAAGTGGCGCAAACGACTGCTAAATGTGTTTCGAAGTAGGCTAAAGACGTAGTAAATGAGACAGAGGTTTAGCAATCACGACGGGCATCCAAGTTCGCTCCGGCCAATACTCTGACTTAGGAGTCTACGCGATATGCCGCGTGGCCACCAGTTTGGAAGAACCAGGCCGAAGCAAGCCATCCACGTCCTCAACAAATCCTTACAGTTTCGAAGCCTCACGCCGCCCAAGACCAACCAGCCACTCACCATCACATTTCTGGCGCACGACACTTTCCAACAGAACGCTCAACGGTGGCTCACTTGTCCACTTCACCAACACAAGCGCCTTGCCGTCCCATTAACGCCTCCCGACGTGCAAACTGCGCGAAGCTGCCACACGCAACGCTTCGCAGCAAACTCCACAACCATCGTCGCTGGGAACAAGTTTTCCACCACCCGCCCCATGAGGACCAGCTCCCTTGCGGCTGAAAGCATCTCCGCCAACTACTCACCAACCCACATCACCCTACCGCCCACAATCGCCTGATCATCACACTTGATGACCTACAATTAGCGCCACACCTCTGCCACTTCATCGGCGCCAACATGAGCAGCGCCTTTTTCCCAACCAAACACCAGTATATTGACACTTTTCACAAAGCCATGACGAAGTGGCTCAAGCGTCATGGCCTACCACCTCACTGGTTCAACATGCTCAACATTTCCCCGCCGCTAAATGGCAACAACACCTGCACCACTTACATCAGGAACCACGTTTTACGGCTCGCTCCATGAAGCAATTGCAACATCTCCGGATCTTTAGCCCCAAAATCTACTTCAGAGGATGTCTCGCCGCCTGGCACTCACCAGAACTCTTCAAACCACTTCCCAATCACACCTCCGAGACCATCACACACCTCGTCCAACAAGCATTCCCAGCCCAGCTCCGTAAGAAGTACAAATGGTGCTTCCGCACCAAATTCACCACTGTCAAGGCCAAAAAACAATGGCAGAAAGGCCGCGCCATCATTTCCTACTTCAAATCACATTTTGGCGCCCTCCTTCGAGGCACCTCCACCGCTATCACTACCATGCTTCTCCGCCTCCTGCCACAAGCAAGCTGTAGGACAACTCTCCATTCCCCAACTCTGGCAGCACTTCCACGAGTACTTCAACCGCGCACGTGGGCTTCTTCAACTCGGCCCCACAAGACCGACCCTTGGATGCAGTCAAGAGCCTCACCAACAAATGGAATCTCACCTACGACACTTCTACTCTCACCATTGACATACTGGCCACAGGCAACCCCATCCAACTATCTCACATTGAAGAACACCACAGACGGCGTCCCACCCAACGCACCATTGACACACAGGACATTCCAACTAGTGTCAAAGTAGCGCTCAACGCGTTACCTATTTTCAACAGATTCGAGGAGCCGGGATTGGATCCCAACTCTCTCCAGCTTTGTGCGCTATCACCCTCATCAAACACTCTTGGATTCAACTTCACCATAGCCTCACGGACCACGCACAGATCCACTGTGTATACTATCGCTTTGTCGACAACCACTTCTTCACCTTTGACGTCACCTTCCTCAACCAGATCGGCGTCCAAACCCTCATCTATCCTGAATTTTCGGCCATCCTGTGGAGCTCGAACCCGTGGATGATATGCACCTCCTCGGCTTCGACTCACTCAACGCACCATCACCTTCATTCAACCGGATGCACCATGGAAAATTCGCGACCACGCTTCCGCTGGATCCTAACGTCTACGACTTTCAGGTCTCAACTCCTGCGCCCGCCTCGTCCGCAACTACACGTACCCGGCCTCGGCGGAAAGCGAGTGCTCGTTCACCTTGCCCGCTTGCACGCCCAAAATGGGCACGACCTTGCTCATTGACAAGTGATCCGAGCAAAAAAAGACTCCCGCCCAACGATTTCGAGTACATGACCACCGAACCCTTTGAAACCCCTTGCAGCACACTCCGTTATTCCCACCCACCTCCCCATCAGAGCGCACCGAATGACGGCTTCTTGTGTATGTCAACTCCTGTTATCAAGGAACTCCACCACACTAAAGATTCACCTCCGTAATGCACATAATTCGAAGAGCGTGTGAAGGAATCATTGTATAGTTGCACGGGGGGGGCAACGAACATTTTGGAAGGCATTGCCCAACGAAGACCCTTCCATCGTGTTGTGAAATGACTTTGGGACGCCGAAGTCACGTACCTGCAAAACTTTTAACATGTTCTAAAGTGCAAATGCAGTTCTTTTCTCTGACGCGGCATTTCTTTCCGTTGCATCAAGTCAAGTGCTACGTATTCACCTAAAGGGTCAATGCACTGGGAGATCTTAACTGACTTAGCTCTTGCGAGCCTTTATCTACGCGTGTGTGTGTGTGTGTCATCCTTGCGCAGGTGGATGGGATCATGTTTCCCAATCATGTAACTTGCTCCTAAAGTGCCAGCTTTGTAGACGCGTGACCAAGTCTAGGCAGGCGCCAAACAATACATTTTTCTAAATTATCAACATACATTTTTTTCAAGGCGCAACTGATATATCTTGCCCCTGTGTTGAGTCCAACTTTTCGTGTGTACGTGTTTTTGAAGTTGGAGAGCCAACCTGGCTGGGGAAAGTGTTGTTCTTTCTATAGCTTGTCTTTCTTCTCACCTGTTCTTCAGTTTCTCCAACTGCCGTCGCGTCGTCGTGCCGCTCCACGCCCGAGGCAGTTCGGTCCCAACGAGGCGAATGGCCAGGTGAGATGTTTGTTCGCGCCTTCTTTTCGGATTTAACTTGTTCCTAGTAAGGCACTTGTTACTAGTAGCGATGCATTTGTTCCTATATGGGCAATGCTTAATGGGTAATAGTATGGCAGCGTGATGCATGTTCATGACTGTCATTTTCAAAACTTCTTGCCAGGCTCGTGACTTGAGATGAGAAACCGCAAAACGCAGAGTTTCTAGTAGCGTCCTACTAGGGGTTCCTGGCCTATACTAGGAGCAAGAAGCTACGAACGGGACTCTTGGCACCCCTACTAGGAGCGATCGAACGCTACTAGAAAAATTGTGTCTTCAACCTGGGCAAAGACCGCCCAAATGACGCTGAGAAAGGCCATGTCACTTGCGCGCGCCCAGCCCATGTGCGAACGCTGTCGCCAAGGCAGAGAGCCACACATTGCCAATAGAAATTTGCCGCAGCCCTTTGCCAAGTTGGAACTGGCCAACGTGATCCAGAATCACAAGCAAAACTTGTATTTTTTTGTGTTTTCAGGCATCGCGGAAACCTAAATTGACAAATACGTTCAGACGTGTAACGGGGCCATGGCGAGGTTCTCAGCTGTCGCAGTGCTTGCTTTGATTGTGTTTCTGTTCACGTACTTCAGCGGCTTCAGCGCCTGTGCGTTTCCTTCCTTACCGATTTTGGAGACAAGAAAGGTTGTGTCGGAGAGTGTGTCAAACTCTCTTTCAATCGCAGAGAGTTTTGGATTCTTTGAAGAATCCGATTCCCGATGGTTTCTCCGGAAATTGATTCATTCCCACCAAGCTGCTGCTGAGCGAAGCTGCCAAGCAGAATGTTTCCACTTGGGAGAGGGTCCGTGCGTCGGGCGGAAATGGTGGCAGCTTCATTTGGAGCCTTCGTTCAGCTGTTCCTTTGAACGCAGAATTGGACCCATTGGGGCCTTTGGCAAATGGGTGTGCAATCCACATCAAGTCGGTCAAGTCCGTGACGGTTGTTTGGTGTATTCGTTCAGAGGTGTTGCCAACACCTTTGAGTTTGAAACAGCTTTGCGCAACGAAAGGAGACATTGTGAGATCCATGTCTTCGGCAACGCGTCGCAAGTTGTACCACCGCCCTTCATTCAGTACCATGTCAAACAAGTTGGTGGTGTCGCTCCTTTGGTTGACATCAACCAGATAGCCAAGGAACTTGGCCACACAGGCAGGAACATCGACATTTTGAATATTGATTGCCATGGATGTGAATGGGATCGGGCCCAATACTCTGGCTGGTTTCATGACGACGTTTTTGTGCGTCAACTGCTGGTCAGACTCACGTGGCCTTTTGATTACGAGGCTCACGGACTGCATCCCGGCCTGGGAGATTACCTCACAACACCTAAAGACCCACCGCCTGAAATTCCAGCTTTTCTTTTGTTCTTGCAAAGCAAAGGGTTCGTTGTAACCCACAAGGAGTTTGACACTGCGCGGTGCGGTGGGAATTGCGTCGAAATGACATTCTTGCGACTTCACGATGATTTTGCACGTTCATTTCTTGCGTTGCCGACCCGAGCCTGCTGGGACAGCCGCGGTCCGGTTGCGCAAGAAATGCTAAATGGCACCTTTCGTCGCTTCCAAGTCGTGAAAGAGAGCCTCTCTTGGAAAGAAAGCTTTGGCTACATCGGCGAAAGTGATGTTGATTGGCAGAGGCGAAAGCAGATTCACAAAGAGGCCATGGATCTTCAGTTGAAAATCTCTCAGGTACTACAACGCTATGAGACTTCGCATTTCGATCCTGGAGACTTTTTCTATTACAACCCACTTTCACTTGCGACTTCGTCCGAAGGCTAGGGCGTTTAGGTGACGGAAAGTGGGTGTGCAATCCACATCGCCTCACATGGGAAGCTGCTTCTGGCTGTTTGGTGTATTCAATTGGCAGCAACGGTGATAGTTCGTTTGAAACTGCGATCCATGATTCCATTTCACCTTCATGTGAAATACATGCATTCGATGTGCGACCGTGGCACAATTACACAACCGTTCAGATGCCAAAGTTCATGAACTACCATACTCAGTTGATTGGCAGTTTGCCACCTGCTAAAAGTATTCCTGAGATTGTGAGAGACTTGAACCACACGGGTCGCAAGATCGATATTCTCAAAATTGATTGCGAAGGCTGTGATATTCTCGACACCGGTGTCCTGGCTTGGTTTGAAGTAGATATTCGAATGATTTTGGTCAACGTCCACGTGAAGGAGCGTGTACCGTCGGAATTCGCTCGCATACGGCGCTTCTTTACGGAGTTGCAGTTTGCGGGTGTCATTTACCACAAAGAGCCGGGCTATGTCTATCGGTGCGGCGGAGGTTGCTACGATTTTGCTTTCAAATTGCACCCGGATTTTTGAGGTGCCGAGTCGGAGGTTGCTTGCGACGCACTGACGGCGAAAGAGCACAGTGCTGTCAGTGGCGTCTTGGAATTTTGCGTGTCAGACGGGCAAAGCACGTGTAAAAGCTTCAACACAATGGTAGCACGGAAGATATATGGCGCGTGGTCCCCCACAACAGATAAAAGTGGCAACAGTGTTTCTTGTAGAAAGCGTTGCTTTTCTTGTCTTCACGCCCGGCCATCCAAGAGCACTTGCGCTGAAAAAGCCTTAAGGGCGTCAGTTGAACGAAGTAGCGAAAAGGGTCGTTCAACTCACGGGATCAAATTGGGAAGCGTGCCCGACACTGTGAGCGTTTTGGACCTTACCATACCTGGACCTTCCACGGGTGTGTTTTTTCTGCCGTTTGGCGAAACAGCACAAATTTCAGTCGTTTGCCGTCAAACGCCGTTTCGATGTTTTTACAGAGGTTACCAAACTAGCAGTTGGCAAAAGTCGCCGTTTGGTCGGGGAAAGTCGCCGTTTCAAAACCTTGACATACCATCGAAAACATGTCAATGCAAAAAGTGCATCAGTACAAAATAGTTGGCGTTTGCTTGAAAAAGCAGTTTTGATTGAAAAGGCGGAAAAAATGCATACTTATGAAGACCCAGGTATGGCAATATGTGAGTCACCGCGGAGTGGATCCAATTCAACTGAACGCTGTAAAATGAAACTGACAGGCTTCGCCAACCGGCGCCCGTGGGGGGACGGTGCGTATCTGCACCGCACTCACTTCATAGCATGTATAGAAACATGTTGAGGCCTTTCGGATCCAGAAAACCTCGGGTAGCGGAGCTGAGAAGGCCGACGCAGTTGTGTTGGCGCTCCGGGATTTTTAACCTTTGGGTAAGTTCGACCCTTACAACCGGTGTAGCATTTTGCTCGCAGTCAGTGCTTGAGATTACGCGAAGGAGATCTTCGGCAGCCAGAGCACACTACTTGCTCTTGATCGAGGAGGTTTTGGCCGAGCTAGAGGGCGCGATGGATCAGTCAGAGATGACTGGCCCAGGCGGTGACAGCAGCAGCCACAGCTGCAGCGCAAGCTGCTCAAGCAGGCGCGGCGAGTGGCAGTGGAGGAGGAGCTGCAGGAGGGTCGAGTCCTGAAGAAAGACCTCGCCAAGCTGATCCCAAGGCCCAGTTCCTTCAATCCTCGCTTCGGTGTGGTACTGGACGGTCAAGAAGTACCTGGTGGTGGTTGACTGCGCCTTCCAGGACGAGTTGGAGGCGAATCTGAGCCCTCGGTGACTGGGAGCTGCTGCATTGAACAGGTTTTTGTACAGCCTGCTTGGGACCTTAGTCCAGGGCCGGTTGACAGGAGTCATCAAGAATGTGGAGAAGTTCAAAGGGATGGAGGCTCTGAGACAGTTGTTGATGAACTGTCAACCCCAAGCAAGGAACAGGACGATGAATCTCCTGCAGGGCATCATGTCCTACCCCAGCTTCAACATGAAAAACTCTTTGTTGCCCCAGATCCTGAAGCTGGAGGAGCACTGCGCGAGCACCTTGGAGGAAAGCTGTCCCAGGATATGAAGTCGGCCGTTCTCCTTCGAGCAGTGTCCGGCCAGATGAAGACGCGCCTGAACTTGACACTGAACGAAGGCAGCTCGTACAGCAAGATTAGAGAGGCCATCATCGCCTTCTCGATGCGGCAACGACGAAATGGAATGAGTCAGGCGCTGACGTTCTCAGGAATGAGCCTAATTACATCTGATCCAAATGGCATGATGCCTATGGAGATCGACCGCATCAAGGGAAATGGCAAGAAGGGCAAAGGCAAGTCCAAAGACACCAAAGGGCAAGTCGAAGGGCGAAGATGATAAGTCCAAGGGCAAAGGCAAAGGAGGCAAGCCCAGTGGAAAAGATGGAAGGTGGTGGCAAATTCGGCAAGGGTGGCAAGGGCAAGAACTCCGGTGAGGTTTGTTGGACCTGCGGCAGGCCAGGACACATGGCGCGTGACTGCTGGAGGGTTCGACAGGTGGAGGCTCCAGCGACATCACCTTCGACCACCTTGACGATGGGCGCTACGAGTGGAGGAGGTGGTGAATCGAGTACAGCCGCCAAGAACATCAGGCGGGTTAAGCTGGTGCAATTGGTATGGTGAGCGAGGTTAAATTTTTTTTAACACTGCCTCAGATGACGAGGGTGAGTATGATGGCTACACGGTCAACACCATCGTCGGGACCGACAATGAGGAGGAGAGTGGAGAGCTTTATGGAGATGAGCAGGACCAGGAGCTACAGTCCTTCAAGCTGATCGTTGACTCCGGTGCTGATGCTTCGATTTTTCCTGGCAAGTTCATGAAGGGCACGGGCAACGACCAAGTGCTGCAGGAGGCACCCCATTTGCAAGTTGCACCGGGCAAGAAGATCAGGAGTTATGTGTGAGGTCACATTCAGCGACATGGTCAGTCAGCCAATTTTATCATTTGGCCGCTTGATGAGGAGCGGCTGGTCGATTAGTACAGTTCCAAAGCCCGCAGTTCATTCCTGGCTTCCGTGATCAAGGAGATGGAGTTTGCAGATCCACCTTAGTGGAACGTCAAGGAAGCTGGGAGTTGGTGGAGATGGCTGAGCCTATTGATGGGTTCAATGAGCAGGAGGACGAGTTCGAAGAACTGAGAGATGTCGGCCTTAGTAAGGTGATGATCTTTGATGGCCCAAGGAGGAACAGTTCCAGAGGTGTTTGGCTTTGAGATTGACAATGCAGTCCAGTTGGGTCCACGGCCAGCCATGGAGGAGTTGGCCATTCCTCAAGCCCAGGATGATCGGATATGGAGGAAGTTGGTGGAGCAGAAGTCCCAGCAGGAGAAGTACCAGATCAAGGACGTGACCTGGAGGATCAAATGGTACGCTGTGAGGTTGGTGTTGCTCTCCCTGAAGAGATCCGGGTGAATGAAGTGCCGCTGACGATGGATAGTCCATTGAGGAGCTTAAGAGCAGCTTGCGCTTTCTACCAGATCGGCCAGAGTGGTGGAAGAAGTAAATGCCTGCTGATGGCAAAAGATCTGGTTGCCAGAGGCAACGCCATGAACCAGAGGATTCCAGTGGGGCAGGTTTCGGCCAAAGTTCCAACAGAGGCTGAGCGAAAGGCTCATGAGCTCACCCATGTACCCTATGCTCCATGGTGCCCAGCCTGCATCAAGCACAGAGCCAAGCCCGATCAGCGCCGGTGAAGCGGTAAATCTCATGACCAAGGATGCCCCACTATCTCGCTCGACTTCTGCAAGGTGAAGGCAGGAAGGAGGTTACGGGGCATTGGGTGAAGGAGAAGAAGATGAAGCCCAAGAAGGAGTACTGTTCAAGATGATGAGAGTGGTGCTTTGTGGATGGTAGCAGTATGCTCAGAAACAGGCTCCATTCTGGGATTACCCCTCAAATCCAAGAACCAGACGAACTGATTTCACGCATGAGCTCTCGCAAGACATGAAGCAGTACAGTATTACTTTGACAATGAGCCCACAGCCAGGCAGATTGCGCGTCTTCTGGTCTCTTCAAGGACGGCTATGGGATTGAAGACAACTATGCGCGCCACAAAGCTGTATGACAAAATGATAAGATGTGCCCATTTGGAGAAGTGGTCTTTGCCTACTCCAAGCAGAAGCAAGGCTTCACAGCCGATCCAAAGTGGAAAGTGGTGATTTGCTTGGCTAAGACCGAGATGCAGGACGCTTGGGTCATTGATGATGGCAATCGAGTGTTTCTCAGCCGGTCATTGAGGAGAGTTGCAGATGCCTGCGCACGGTACCTGGCTTGCTATCAGGGCTTCACAGGATACTCTTGGGATTTTCAACTCGGTGGCAGGATCGTCCCCTCGAACAGAGTGGCATCTATGGTTTGAGGACCACTCCTTGGACTGTCTTCCCCGGATTTGCAGCCAACGATGACGATGCCAGGAGATCATTGCCTTCTCAAGGTCCTACGCCGGGAAATTGGAGGAAGCGAAAGACCTGGTAGACGTCGACGAGAAGAAGCCGGAGGTACCAAAGGTGCTGAGTGAAGAGCAGAAGCTTGCAGAGGAAAAGAGACAAGACTATGTAGAGGAACGCGTCATAATTCCTGCTGTCAAGGTTCCGGATGCCGATACCAAGGATGAGACTCGTAATCAAACAGGTCCTTCAGCACCTATGGCTACACCAAGGAGTTCCCCACAGAAAATCGGCTTGAATACAGTTGATACTGAAGGAGATTCCAAGAGAGTGAAGCTCACACCCTCAAAGCCCGTTCATGGAAGTGAAGGAGAACATCCAGAGCCCAAGCGCTTGAGGATGGAAGATGAGATCCCACAGGTGGAGAGGAGAGTCCAGTCAACAGGAGTGGGAAGTGATACCTACTACCACATGGATCAGTTCTTCGGCAAGGAGGAGTTCCTAGCATGGGATGAGGAAGAGGAAGAAAGTCCCTCGGCGGTGACAATCCCACAGGCATTGCGGTGACCAGCGCCACTTGATCGAGTCCCGCCAGATCCACCAGCTTGGGTCGATGAGCTAGCAGATGAGGTGGAAGAACAACGGCTCTTGAACATGGGAGTCCTTGAGGCCATGGATGGAGAGAAGGTTAGATTCAAGAAGCTGACCACCAGATTTGTGAGAGATTGGAGGGTGAAACCACGCACTGACCCTCCAGGCTCGCCCAAATAGTTCCTCAGGCGGTCGAGATTGGTGGCGCGTGAATACGCAGTGGATCGAAGAGATGATGCGCATAGCCCTGCAGCTGGAGGCCAAACTTTGCGCTTGCTCCCCATCATCTACCTCATGAAGAAGTTGGAAGGACAAGATGGTGGTGACCAATATTGCTGGGTTCCATGGATGTGAATGATGCTTTCCTCCAAGTACCTCAGAAGGGGCCCGCTAAAGCGCAGACGGCGCGCAGCCACTACGAGGTGAAGCGAAACCTTCCTGGGCAGCGGCTGGGCGGCGCATTGGCTTAGTTCGACTACTTCACGGATTGGTTGAAGAGCAAGGGCTTCCACTTCTCGAAAAGAAAGATGACCATATGATTGTGCTTTACCTAGGAAGCAAGGACTACGTGGAGCAGACCTTCCTGCCAGACATCCGCAAGAGTGAGCAGCATATGGTTGGTAAGGGCACAACCTTCACCTTCCTCAGGAGGACCTATGAGCAAGTGGATGAGGGCCTCAAGATACTTGCTGGCAAATATGCTGAAAGTATGGTGGAGCAGTATGAAGCCAACATGGGACGCGCAAAGATCCAGGAGCTGCCGTGTGGCCCAGAGATGTTGGAACCCAACGGTACAGCAATGTTGGGCGGAGAGTTGACCAGCATGTATCGATCGTTGGTGGGATGCGGCATCTACTTGTCCCAGGAGCGCCTGGATGTGTCCTTTGCTATCAAGGAGTTAGCGTCGTCTATGGCATGTCCCACGACAGGAAGCTTGAAGAAGTTAGGAAAGCTAGTGGGCTGCTTGAAGGGCGCGATGGGACAGTACAGTATGCTGCCATACCCAGATCCAGGTCGTGGGCGTTCAACAAGGAGTACAACATCGAGATGGCTGCTTGAGACTTGAGACGTTCACTGACAGTGATTGGTCAGGAGCCCATTTGCAAGCAACATCGCCGATCCACTTCAGCAGCAATTCACATGCTCAATGGAGATGCGGTGGTCGGAAGTTCTCGTGGGCAGAAGTCAGTCTCTATTGAATGCACTGGTCAGTGGAGCAGCAGATGGCATCTATCTACGAAGGTGCCTTGAGTTCCTGGTTGAGGAGGAGATCGCCCACTACTGCCTGGTGGACAATTCAGCAGCTCTTCACCTATGTCACCGGAAAGGCCCAGGGAAGCTACGGCGCATTGGCGGAAAGTTTCATTGGCGCATTGGCGCTATAGCCCAAGGTGACTTTGATGTCAAAGCTGTTGGACCAGTGGCCAACGTTGCAGACTTGGGAACAAAACCATTGTCCAAGGCACGAGTGAATCTCATCCTACACTGGCGCCAGATTTACAACGGTGATGGTGGTGAGGGAATTGGCCAAGAAGAACAGCAGCATCGAGAAGAGATGAGCATCAGCAGGTGCAAAATCCAGAGGCTTGCAAAGTTGCTGAACCGCATCTTGTTGCTGGAAGGCCTTGAGCACGTGGCTGGGGAACGAATGGAAGTGAACGTTGGGACACCAGTGACCTATGGCATCTGGTGGGCGTGGAGCTTCATCGTATTCCTGCTGATGGTGGTTGGAATTTTGATCTGCTGTACAAGCTCTGGATGAAGCCAGAGCGTGATTGATGACACCAAAGTAGACGGCGTGATGATTGGGGCTTACGGCCATGAAGCTCAAGAAGGGTTAGACCAATTGAAAAAGTATGTCCAGCGGGCGCAGGAGGAAGTTGGCGAGGATGATTGGAAGCATTGGGACTACGTCCAAAAGTCCAACAAGGAGTTTGACATGAGAAGGCTGGATGGACAGATCAGAGCTCTTCGCCAAATGTCGAGGACGACGCCATGAGTGATGGACCAGATGAAGGAAGTGACTATGGACCAGATGATATGGTACAAGTTCGCCTCGATTCAACTGGAGAGGTCATTACCGTAAGGGCTGGTGACCTACAAGTGAGAGAGCCGGAGAGTGAGGACGAGCGGCCAACACCCATGGAACAAGATCGAGTACAAGAGGAGGAGAACAATGTGATGCTGTGATGCCTGAAAGTGATCCAACCCTGTCTCAGCCTACATCGGGGTGGTTCACTGTGTACACTACATTGTTGGAATCCGAGGGCCTAGAGGAACTCCAGGATGCCTTTGCCAGTCATGTCAGTTGGTGCAGTGACATGGGTGTGGAAAGTGGCCTGCCAAGCTTCCAAACACACTGGAAGTAGCGCCCAGCAAGGGTGGAACCAGTTGCAAACACAGATGTTGATTATTTTGAAGATCGCGTTGCTATCTTTAAGGCCATGAAGCCAAGCCGTTGATGCCAGCCTCATTTGTCATCCCTGGGATTTGCCATGCTATACGCAACGCCGCAGCTAGTGGTTTGATGAGTTTGTTGAGCGCTTCAAAGTATTGTACAAGTTCGTGGGCAACAAACCAAGACGAGAAAGGTTCGTTGAAGTTGCGATGGAAGAGACCCCTCAGCATCAGCATGCAAAGAGTTTGTTTGGGAGGGAATCTCCTGCTTTCTACACGAAGTTTGCTGAGATGATGCAGTTGGGATTTTTTTTTGCGTGTTTAGGAAACAAGTCTATCTTGATTGTTTGGTGGTTGGCGAGCTGATTGGATTTTCACAAAGCTTTGATCAGAGATGCAGAAAGCCTGCCTCGCAAGCATTGCTTTTCTAAGGCCACGCTTGGCCATGAGTGGGCCACTTGTGGTGACTGCAAAGCAGTCCGTGCTTCTTCACTCGGCGGCCGGAGGTGTGCGCTTGATTTGGGTGATGTTTTAAGAACAGGCGCCTGTTTTTGAAAACAGGCCATGAAAGTTTGTTTCCCTACGCGCATGGTGCCACAACAAATTTGTTCGCTAAAAGTTTCGAGCGCCTCCTCTGAAATTCTCTGGGTGGCATACTGGGACCTGCCGGCTTGGCTTTGTTGGCGATTTATTTGTGATAACGGTCCGTTTTTGTTGGAGCTACGTGTGAAAGCATGCAAAGGTCAGTGGACAGCGTTCCTTCAGTTCAAGGAGGTGTAATTTTTGCTGTTGGCAAATTGGGTTCGAAGTTTCACTGAGAAACCTGCTTGACAGCAAGCAGAAAAAGGTGGAAACACACTACCTTCAGTGCTGCGAAAGCCAGCCCGACACTCACGCAACCTAAGCGGTTGAAATGGAATGCGGTTTTGCTTTCCAAACCTCCCGCATTCCAATGCCCACATGTGAGCCCACTGCCAGGTTGTTTGCAACCAGACTGGAACCCTGGTGTCACCACCGTCCCCTACACTGCAAAAAAAATACAAACCCAGAAATCCTATTTTTGTCGGATCTCCGAGTCTCCTTCTCTTTCTTTATGCGGTTTGGGGTGGTCGCGCCGCAGTGTTTTGGCTCAAGCGCACCCAGGTGGTGTGATTTGATGACTTTTCAGGCTTCTCTTGGCCACAGCAAAATTGAAATTGCTTGTCATGGTAAATGTTGTCACCAAATCAAAGTGGTGAGTCCGGGGGGCGAGGCTTTAGGGCGAGTCTGGCTAGTCCTTTTTTTGCAGTTTTGAAATTGCTTTGATCATTTTGAATCATGTTTGAAGCATAAAACTGTCACAAATAAGATCTGAAATCATTAGGAATTTCTCAAATAAGAGTAAAAATGATTCAAAAGTGATTAGACATGATTTTGAATAAAATTCACCAACGGGTAAAAGTATGAGTGAACCAAAAGTGTTTTCACGGGTACATCCACGAGTGAAGCCACGAGTGAAGCTGCAGTGAACTTGCAGACAAAATGAAAGTTCAACATAGCCTTTTACGATAAGTTGGCGAGTCGAGCAACAAGTCAACTTACAAAACACAACGAAATATGTACTAAGTACAAACGGTTCCTTAACGATAAATCACTCCTGGCCTCGTTGAAAATTCTTGAACTAACTAGCTTAGTAAGTTTTGAATTTTGGCTGAAGAGCTCTGCGCTGGCAGGGGTTGTGACAAAGTAAGGTTTTTGCAACTAGTCTAGGATTGAATCAAGGCATTGAAAAGTATTTATTTGTGGAAAGTAGTCAAACTTTAACTGCGCTGGCAGGGATTGTATAATAATTATTGAATCTAGTCAAATTCTAGACAGTTTTTGGCTGAAGAGCACTGTGCTGGCAGGGAACCCTTGCAAACAACGTCAAACTCAGTCAAACATGCAGTAGGGCACAATTTTTAGTCTAGGTTAAAGTTGAACAATACGTCGCAAGACATTCAGCTCAATCAAACAAGTCATGGTCGTCCATTATTGATCTTCATGATGATTCACCTGGCTGGCACGAACGAAGTGCGCTATCAAGGACTATCACAGGTCGCAAACACCCTTTTTCAATGCCAACTTGCCCAACAACTGTGAACAACCTGAATCAGAATTAATTCAGCAAAGCAGACATGGAACTTGTGCCCAGTCTCCATCACAAAAACATGTCTGCTAATTTGACATCCAAATGAAGAGTTTGGCGCAGTGCCCTTCAGCTTCGACTCCGATGATTACTCACTGCTTCACTGACTTGAAAGAACACGCGAAAGGCTTCTCTATCAATCTTTTGAAGCTCACGCAATTGATAGACCATCGCGTAGCTGGACCGGAGTCTTTCATTGCCAGGGTTTGACTCAGTGCCCCAATGTGATGATGATGACGTATCGGAATCATCGGAATTCCAAGAAATGCAGGAGTCAGAGTCATCATCATCAGACAACTGCACTTTGCCAACAGCACTCGGTTCATCAAATAAACACTCATTGTAAACGATGTTGATGGAACAGGAATTGAAGAAGTGAATCACCACCATGGTGATTGCAAAAGCCACACTAAATGTCACCATCGTGATTGCCATGGCTTCCATCATAAACAGCGCGTTTGATTGAACAAGTTGGAACGCTCAACTTGGCTGCTAAGATTGAGTCACATGAGTTTTCTAGAAATGCAGCTTTCAGAGTCGTCATCATCAGACAACTGCACTTTGCCAACAGCACTCATACTCAGACACCAAATCAAGGCACACTGTTCATTGTTCAAATCGAAAACCATCGTGGCATTACTCTTGCGCACGAGGCGCGCCTGTTTCCTTTTCCTTTTCTTTTGTCCTTTTCCTCTTCCTCGTCCTCTTCCTTCCTTTCCTTTTCCTGTTCCGTTTCCTTTTCCTCTTCCTTTTCATCTTCCTTTTCCTCTTCCTTTTCCTTTTCTTTTTGCCTTTTCCCCTTCCTCTCTTTCACTTTTTTTGTCCTTTTGTCCTTGTCCTCTTCCTTTTCCTTTTCTTCTTTCTCTTCTTTTCCTTTCGTGACACCCCCTTTGTCAAAAGGGATGTCTGCACATAGCTCTACTCCACTTGAGCCCAGGCATTCAATTAGGAAATCAATTGCAAAAATCAATATATTTTTGAATTTTCACTTTTTTGATGTTATTGAAATATTCAATATTTCGAATCAATATCAATATCAATTCAAAAACTTCCACTATTATTGATTAGAATTAATAGCCGATGCTCAGGGTTTATTTGATTCATACTTTGATCATTACTATTCCTCTTCCGCGCGGAGCGCGGAGAACAAGTTTTTGAAGGCTGATCTTGAGACCAGAGGCACAACTGGGCCACCCAGCAGGGCTGTCTTGGTGTCACGATGGTGCACCGATGCGTTTTTAGTTGAAAATCCGTTAGAAATCAGCTCAAATCAGTTTGAAATCAGTTTAAATCTTATTTGTGCACTTTTTTGACAAAAAACTGCACAAAGCTGATGTGCCCTCAAATTTAATCACCAATAACATTTGAAGTGCACAGAAGTGACACAGAAGTGCACTGAAGTGACAAAAACGTGCACAAGAGGGACAAACATTTGCAAAATCACACAAAGTGCACAAAAGTGAAAAATGCAAAAAAAGTGCAAGAAATTGTGGAAAAAGTGCAACTCCAGCTCGGGACAAAAAATCCAACAGTATTCAACTAGTATTCAACTAGTATTCCAGCCCCAGTATCCAGCTCCAGCTCACAGTTTTAGCAATTAGCTTTTGTTTCCTCAACTCTCCTCACCAAACAATTTTGTCCACAGTTTTAGTCATTAGATTTTGTTTCCTCAACTCTCCTCACCTAATTTTTTGCCCACAGCTTTAGTCCTTAGATTTTGTTTCCTCAACTCTCCTCACCAAATTTTTTGTCCACAAGTTTAGTCATTAGATTTTGTTTCCTTATTGCCCTTCACCCAAAAAATATGCGGTTTCTTTTCATCTGCCTTTTCCTTGCGCCCTTCCTTTTCCTCTTCCTTTTCTTTTTCCGTTTTTCACCTTTTCTCTGACTCTTGCTTTTCCTCTTTTCTTTTCCGTTTTTTTGTGTTTTTTTTCCTTTTCCTCTTCCTTTGCCTCTTTCTCTTCCTTTTCCTTGTCCTTTCCCTGTTCCTCTTCCTTTTTCTGTTCCTCTTCCTTTCCCTTTCCAGGGAAATTAGGGAAGCAACTTCTAATGACTAAAGCTGTGGGCAATAAAACTTGGTGAGGGAAGTTAAGGGAAAGGTCAATGACTAAAACGGTGGACAAAATATTGGGTGAAAAAAGGAAACAAATGTAACGCTTATATCAAACTGTGGACAAAAATTACTAAAATTGTGGGCAATTGTTTGGCGAGGAGAGTTGAGGAAACAAAATCTAATGACTAAAAATGTGACAAAACTTTTTAATTCAGAAAATTAAGGGTTTTTTACACAAAAATGCAATCCCATCACATTTGATCAAATTTGATCAAGACCATGGTTTTGATCAGGTTTGATCAAATTTGATCAGATTTGATCAAATTTGATCAGGTTACAAAATTTTGTAAAAACACAGAAAACCAGTAGAATAGATAATCAACAAACCAAATCAAACCATTTGTGTGTTTCCTGTTCCTCTTTCTCGACCTTTTTCTTTTCTATTTTCTTTTTTACAGTTCCTTTTCCTGTTCCTCTTCCTTTTCCTAAAAAACACTCATAGCAAAATGAGGATGACAATGAAATGCTGACTTTCAAACACAGTAAATTCAAGCATTACTTGTCAGCTTTTTAATGAACATCACGTTCAGAAACAAATGTGACAAATACACTTTTCGCATTTTCAAATCATTGTAAATCACTTTTTTGCACTTTTAAAGCAAAAAAGTGCACAAATAAGAATTTTATAAGCTTCCAAAAGGATTTAAAATGATTCAAAAGTGATTCAATGTGATGTTTGTTCTCCTGTAAACAAGGGTCACCTGGAGAGGGGTAGCGCCCTGGAGTCTCCACTTTGAGTTGGGGACGTTGAGGGCTTTAGTGCTCGAAGTTGAGTGAACATAGGCTGTCATTGCCTTTTTGGAACTTTCCAACTTTAGACCTTCTGCAGGCTGCTTGAAATGAACCTGAACCCTGCTATGTACCCAAAGCCGGTGCGCAAAGTGTCTCGGCGAAATGACACTCCTTCAGAACCAGGGACGCTAAGGCATGAAGATATCGCTGAAAGAGCAATCGATGACGATGTCGATGAAGAACCAATCGACTTCGGCGATGAGGATGATGATGGTGGAAATGATCCGAAACCTGATGATGATTCGAAGAAGACCCCTATATACCGCTCCGCCTAAGGCAAAGGAACCTCCTGTTGTCCGGCGAGATGACCATGTACCAGTAGGTGACTCTATGATGGAACATATGTCAAACGGCGCCGCAGGTGATGGAATCATATATCTCAATGACATTGGAGAAACGGTGAAACTTGACAAGAAGGGGCACCCCTACAAGGTAGGAAGCGGTGGAAGGAGATTCTTCAGATCATCACCAAGACCAAGGTCAAAGTACACACCTGAAGAATGGAGAGCTCTATCCATACCTGACAGAACCGTTGCTGAAAAGAAAAATGCCCTTGAGAAAGAAAAGGCCAAGAAAGATGAAAAGAAGAAGAAAGATGATGGAGCAGGTTCGAGCAAGGATAAGAAGAAGAGGAAATCCAAGGGAAAGAAGTATGATGATGATCCTAACGACATATCACCAAGTATCCACCTCTCCAAAGAGTACGTCAATGACGATGATGAATGCACGGGGGGAAGGAGTCCTTCAAGCGCATCAACGTTGTCTACTGATTTGCCAAGTGATGATGGCTACTTGAACGAATGGGAGGAATGTACTACTGTGGAGAATGAATTCGGCCCGCGCGCTTCCTGGGATCCATTGAATATATGCGATAGCAATACAGGTAAGGTGATGGACAGTCTAGCAGTTGCATATGCAACGCCATCCAAATACCGAAGACTCTACAAAGAACCGCAAGGAATATCACATTCCGTTTCCTTCCATGCCTTGCATCAATACTGTGTCCAGTCATCGGGAGAAGAACATGTTCGAAGGTCCACCGGACACTTTGAACAAATATCGAGGTTTCTTTAATGCGGCAGTGTCACGACCAGTCAGCCGAGCAGAAATGCTGAAGAATCCCAAAGCTAGAGCTTTGACGAGGAACGAATGGTTGGGATTACAAACAAGATGTCTTTGACTTCTCAGTGATACGTGAATACTTCGATGTGAAACAAGAAGCAGTCGCGCTCAAACAGGTCGTACATTTCGCAAGAGTTCATGGCGTTGTTGTGGAGAAGAATTACCAACTACCGGAGAGCGTGATGAAAGAAGAAAATTCAGGGTAGAGTAGTCCCTTCCAGGTCTAGGGAACAAAGTGAAGAATCAAAACTCAAAAGCAGCATTCTTTCAAGATCTGGGAATTCTCCAGCCTCCTTTGAATCTTCAAGATGGGCAGATTTCTATGGATGTATTCCAGGACATTCGGTCAAGCTTGCGGATGCAATCAAATCCCATATCCAAGCTTATCTCACCAGACCGCCCTGTTGGGTCGAGTTGCCGTCAGATGCGTGGCCAGACGATGTTGAATGTTGATGTTTCAAACCACCACCGACCGGTGGTGCGACTTCGTAAATTAAGCTTTGTACGGGCATCCAGACGCAGGCGCAATGTGGGAGATTCAAACCGGTTGGTGAGGAGTGGCCACCCATGTACTTCCATGAGGCCACGAAACCCCTTCTTGTAGTCTACGTGGACGATCTCAAGCTTGCCGGACCGACTGAAAACATGTCCAAAGGATGGTCTATGCTTCGAACGAAACTGAGGGTTGAGCCAGACACAGATCTAGGAATTGTATCTCGGATGCATGCTAACAAGAGGCTCCAAACTCCATGACGGAACGAAGGTCAACACAGTCTCTTACAACATGGAAGGGTTACTGAAGTTGTCCGTTGAGAAATATCTCATCTCAACATTGTCGGTCACGAAACCAAACTCGAGAAAGTTACAACTCCAAGTCTCCCAGAAGAGACGAAGGAACATCCTGCCAGGGCATCGGCTCCCGGCAAGGAATGCGCAACGTGTCCTTGGTGTTCTAACGCGTTTGATCCCACTTGCGCGGACCTGCTCTAATTTTGACTTATAACCTCGGTTATAACCTACCCTAACCTAGTTATAACCTAGGTTATAAGTCCCATATCTTCTGTAAGTCACCTAGCTGACTTAGCTTTGACTTAGTAAGAGATATAAAGGTTAGTATGCACTTAGGTCGGGGCCTAGCCAACTTAGAAGAGTTAGCTTCGACTTAGGGCCAAGTTGGCTAAGTCTGTTAAGTCGAAGCTAAGTCGAAGCTAAGTCGAAGCTAAGTCAAAGCTAAGTCAAAGCTAAGTCGAAGCTAAGCCAAGTCAGCTAAGTCGGCTAAGTCAGCTAAGTCGGCTAAGTAAGCTAAGTCGGCTAAGTAAGCTAAGTCGGCTAAGTTCGCTAAGTCGGCTAAGTTTGGCTAGGATTATACTATAAGTCAAATGTGTCTGACACCAAACAATACCAAAAATTTAGAGCATCCATAGACTATCTAAAAAGGAAAAGGTTGTCAGAAAAAATTCTGACACTTTCTGACCGTAGACTACTTTAAAAGGAAAAGGCTGTCAGAAAAAATCTGACACTTTCTGATAGTAGACTACTTCAAAGGTCCTTTGGCAGGTGCTTGAGCCGCTTTTTAGGATGTCTCAACATTGGTCTGACGGCGACCAGTGACGCGAAAAAATGACCTGTCGCTGCGCGGCCTGGCCGCTGTCATATCTAGCTGCTTGCTTTTCGCATTAATTGCTGCTCGGTTGTTCTTCGAGCCAACCTATCACCTATATAGACTTGGCCGACTTAGCCAACGTAGACTTAGCCCACTTAGCCGACTTAGCTAAGTCCGAGCTAAGTCGCAGCTAAGTCGGAAGCTAAGTCGAACCTAAGTCGATGCTAAGTCGCGTGCCTAAGTTCGACTTAGCTCAGACTTAGCTAAGTCCTAGCTAAGACTTAATAACCCTTATAAGTCAAAGCTAGGCTTAGCCAAGCTTAGCTAAGCAGGGTCCGCGCAAGCAAGTATTCTGGTAAGATTTCATCGCATCCTAAGAATGACGTCACCAAAGCTGATGAAAGTCGCGGGGCATTAGCGCCGCATGAAGCCAGTATTCTCACGAAGCTACTGTACGCAGCCAGAATTGCACGTTTTGATCTACTTCGATCCATTACCATGTTGGCTCGCAATGTCAACAAATGGACTTCGAATGACGATGCCAGATTACATCACCTGATGTGCTACGGGAAAAGTACATTAGACAAGCGCACGATCGGTCGGGTTGGCGATTCTATTGCAGACCTAGGCTGTGGTCTCTGGATCCCACATGCATGTTCAAGGAAAGCATCCTCGATTCCCATTGCAGGAGGCAGTAAGCGTCAAGGATGTGTAAGTCATTCTACTCCTGAAGCCGAGATTGTTGCTGCGGACATGACGCTCCGTAATTATGGTATTCCACCCATCAGTTTTTGGCAGGTTCTCATTCGCAAAGCCCCAGAGATACTCTTCCACACTGACAAACAAGGCATGATTGGAGTCGCTCGTACCGGGAGGAATCCTACACTGGGATGTCCCGCGAAGATCTTATTCGTTAGAAGAGTTTTAACTGGTTAGATAAGTTCCAACAAAAAGTTATAAGCTCTAGTAAGTACCATTGATCTCGGTGTACGCTTCAGCAGAAGAGAGCAGGGAAGATCAGCACTTGATCCACGAGAAGATGTTGAGGGGATCCAGAAGAACAACATCTACTAGAAGTGGTCACAGGCTCTGACTATGCTGGAAGCAGAGATGATCTACGTCTACGGCAACCTCATTGAGAGCCGAGTCAGGAGTCAGAAGGCCATTGCATTGTCTTCCAGAGAGGCCGAGTTTGTCTCGGTGGTGGCAGGATGCTCAGACGGCGTGCTGATAAAGCGTTTATGGGAAGCTATGTCAGGAGAAGAATGCAGGATGAGAGTGCGTTCAGACAGCAGCAGCGCAGCAAGGGCAATGGTGCAAGGAAAGGACATCGGGCGAGTGAGGCACTTGTATCTTTGCTATGGGTGCAACAAAAGGAAAAGGACCAAGTGTTGAGCATGGCTGCAATACCCACGGAGCTAAATTGCGTTGATGTTGGCGCAAAGAACCTGACGCGGAAAAGATTTTTTGGCTTGCTCTACACGATGAAGGTGATCAACTCACTTAGTGAAAGAGTGGGCCGAGAGGGTACATGGACATTGAGCGCCAGTACCAGATCAAACGCGGCGCAAAGAAGTTGCTGAAAGGAGGAAAAGATCTTCGAGTGGGGCTCCTATTGCTAATGGCAAGCGTGGACACAGTTGCGGGAGAACTTACAGACTATGAGACCGAGCCCAACGCGTACAAGTTTGACCGGTGGGCGCTCATTTTGTGCGCCTTGGTCGGGGCCTTGAGCGTATTACATTGGCTTCGGTACTTTGTGGCGGAATTCATGCAGAACGTGATCAAATGGATGAAGGACACCGGCGCGATCATGCAGATTGAGAACCTAGAGGAGCAAAGGTCTTCACAAGACCAGGAACTTCAAGTGACACAGTGGCTGGATTGCAGCCTATGGGCAAAGTATGAAGAGCAGATCCACGACATGGAGGATCAAGTCAATGACGTGCATGAAGAGCTGTTGAGGGCTGAAGGCCTGATTGAGGAACTGAAGGTAGACTTGGAGATGGCCCGACAACTGCGAGATGAGAATTTTTCATATGTACCAATTGGTGGAAAAGAGAGCCATCAAATTGGAGAAGATATGTTTAAATTTCAGAAAGTGCGGATATGGCAAGGTGATTCATTTTCACACCAATTGCCCGCACTGGACCAATGGTCAAGGGATCGAATTCTGCCGAGTGTGTAAGGATGAAGAGGCCGTGTCATTTCCAGACACTCATCCTCACACACTTGGAAGTAGATCCACCCCGTAACCATACAGGCCCAAATCGCTATTTGAAAAGGCGCGACGCTTGCTTCTCAACTTTTGCAAACTAGTAGGTCTGCCACATGTCTTCAATGGGAATTCTACTGTCGTGAGGCTTCTTTGGAAATGAGACGGCGGACAATGGGATTTCTACTGTCACTTCTTTGGAAGTGAGAAGATTGACAATATTACATTTACAGTTTTCCCCCCTACAGGTATTCACTGGGATCTCTACTGTCACTTCTTTGGGAGTGATAAGACGGACAGTACTACATTTTCTTTGGGTGTGGGGTTTGGGGGGTCGGGTGGGGGGGGTTAAGACGTGCCAATGGCACTTGCGGCTGCTGCGGCTGGGGCGGCCCCCACTACTCCCAGGAGACAGAGCCAGTCCCCGCGCCCATGCTCCATACAATGTGATATAACATGTATGACACGCGTTGTATTATGTGTGACACGTGAACTAACAAGACATGAAACATTCAGTGTATTTGAAACATCCATTTAGGTTGCCACCTGCATTTTTGCTCAAGTCGGAGTGAAAAAGGCGCGGAGGTCAATCTGAGCCTGCGGATCTAGAGCATCCTGAGTACGAGGAGCTCTATGAACCTCAGTCGGGAAAGAGCGGCAGGGCTCTACTTCAGACATTCAGGGACCAATTGGAGGCGCAGAGGTTAGCTGCTTCGGCACTGCCACCTCCCGCAGTTTAGGTTTCGATTGTTCTGCCAGACACGGAACATTTATTTTCTTTTGAGGCAGTTGAGGCTCAGAGGAACACGCAGGAAGTGCACTTGACAAACATCTCACGCAATTAAAGGTCCTTTTTAATTAATGATCAGAGTCAAATTCTTGAAAGGGATCATCAGGATATTTGCAAGTCGAAAGGTGTTGTGAGTGAAGAGATGTGAAGAGAACATTGCGGCGATTGGTCGGTTCAGGAAATTTGCATACGATCACGAATGGATTCCGTATACTTTCGTTCTTTCGGAAGTTCGGGGTGCTATATCAGGCGCGCAAAGATATTTGGAGTCATAGCGCCGGGATCCGCGAATTGTTCAGTGGATCATTTGTACCTTCAAGCCGAGAGGGGAGACTGGAAAGGCTGCTGTTATCTCGAAGTTCGTCGAACAGTTGGGAGACCACACTTATTGTCTTGTTGTTTGATCGACGACAACGTTGATATCCTAACTGAGTTGGAAGCCATTTTGGCCACTGACAGGGCAACAGGGACTCACATCAAGCTTTCAAAGAAGAGAAGGTTACCTTTATAGGGCCCGTTTATCTTTACGCACATTGGCTGAGTGACGGCTGGACGAAGGAAGCAGTTGAAGATTCCTTGCGGCAGAGTAGACGTCATTTGCCAAAAAAAAGGACCAGTGGAAGGAAAGGGAGGAAGTATGCATGGCTCGCCGGGCAGTGATCCGGAAATCATGTTTGGGGAAGCGGTTGCAACTCGAGCCCAAGACTCGAGTTTGTCGTCCCTGACCGACGCATCCATGTCGAACCCAAACCTCGGTACATTGATGCCAGGAAACAAGGATGGGTGTTGAATACCAAGAACCGACCATCCGTCAAATATACGCTAGACAGATCGTTTTCGGAAGCCATCAAGCATTGATGTTCAGGGTTAAGCCTTAATACGCAGCGGAAGTTGAATTGAAGCCAACGCTAGGAGTCAAACGGCTCAATATGTCCAATCAATGCTGAGTCAAATGAGACACTTCAAGCCAAGATGTTGAATCGAACGCAAAAGCCCTGGTGCAGGACCAGGTCCAATCCGTCGAAGCCGAAGCTCGATGTCAGATCCAAGCAGTTGAAACCTCAGCCATGAATAGGGTTAAGCAGACTCAGGAAGTTGCAGAAGATTTGGTCCGCCAAACACAAGGTGAAGCGACCCGTTTGGTAAACCATTCACATCAAGTAAATTGCGAGTCAGCAAGACCAACCTGACCAAGTGAAAGCCATGGTGATTGATCGCGCCAACCAAGTCGTTGAAGCGACCAGTGCTTCGAATCAGAAAGAACAAGCGTTGGAATCCACGACTACTCGGATGAACCGTGGGCTTATAACAGTTACTAGAAGTTATGAGGTGAGTTATAAGTGTTATAACATTTACAGGTCCAAGTTGTACACTGTAATTACTTATAACTACTGATAAGTACGCTAAATGGTTGTAAAACTTAGCATTAACGATGTTAAGCTGTTGTAAAGGTTTTAAAACTTATGACTTCAAGTTGCTAAGTGTTATAGAAGTTATACTATAGATGTTATACCGTACTTATCCCGTACATAAAAGTATGTTACAAATACACTTACAATGCCTACTAACCTTGATAAACCCACGGTTCACCCCAGTAGGCAATTGAGTGAGATGCAGGGTCGAATGGAAGCAATGATGAGGAGAAGTAGGGATCAAGATGAAGTGCTACGGGCTCTTACCAAGGCTAAAGCCCCTGGAGCTCCAAGCACCATCCCCACAAAAGGCGACCCCATCACCAGCAGCAAGCCCTCTGAGTTCGGGTTCTTCAAAAAAACCATTGATGTTACACGGAAGGAATGAATGAAATGGAAGGCAATGAAATGAAATGAAATGCAATGGAGTGGAATGAAATGAAATGAAATGGAATGGAATGGAACGGAATGAATAAATGAATGAATGAATGAATGAAACGAAATGAAATGAAATGGTTCCGACAGTGCCAGGTACTGCAACCCCAAAGTCATGCCATCCTGCAAGGGAAATCCCGCGCAAGGTTCGTTGATCGCTTTGCCTTCGCTTGCATTGTCTCCTGTTGCCACAGGAATCATGGGTGAAGAGATGCGTCTGGCACCTTCACCAGCTCAGTCCGTTCGCGCAAGGGAGATACCGTTGGCGCCTTTGCAATCTAACATGGCAAGTCGAGAGTCCCTGAATCGATCTTCGTCTTCAAGTGGATCTTCGTCTTCAAGTGACTCGAAAGGAAAAGGTCCAGACAAAACCCGGGTAGAGGCAGAGGATCACCATCTAATGCACCGGTAAAGGGGGATGGTTCGAGCTCCAGTTCAAGTGATTCGGAAGACCCATACGCAACAGAGAAAAGCTCATGAGTGTCAAACAGTATGATTACGTCCAGATATACCAGCATTGCCTCAACGCGCAGCAAAATGTCGTAGTTTCCGAAACGCAGTCTTTAGTGGGGTTTGCACATTCGCCAAGAATGATGAAAGTGTGGTGTTTCTTTTGGTCAGTCGTTGGGCAGATGGAAAAGAGTTCAAGGGCTCAAATGATTTTCCCATCTTGGACCGCATACTGGGTGCCAAGTTGTTGGATTGGAATTGGCAAAATCGACCAGGTTTGACTTAGAGTTCCCAACCCATCAAGAGAGGCGCCAAGCGAACAATCAGCAGCCAAAAGGGCGCAAGCTGTTGCGGTTGATCTTCCAGAAATTTCAACTGGAGCGAGACAGAGGAACTGCGCTATTGCAACATCATCTCTTGTCATTGAAAACGAATGGGACTGACATCAAAGCTCTAGAAGACTTGAGCCCATTGAGGTTCCAAAAGAATTTCAAGAATCACCCAAAGATGGCACCTGCGATTGACTTTCTCAGAGAGGCAATGGCGGCTCCAAACGCGCCAGCCAATGGTTGTATTGTACACAAAAAGTGAAGCAATCGAGATCTCCCAGATGGGCGTGAATACAACGTCAATGGATAAAGCACTCACGTCTGCAGGCGTGGGTCCAAAGGTTGGTGGCGCGCAATCAGAAACCAAAATCAAGAAGAAACAAGAGAAATTTGAAACCAGAGAAAGAGAGAGACGGAAAGCAAGATCAAGAAACAATTAATGACAAGAAGGAGAAACCCAAGACCACCAAGAAGACTGAGGATGACAAAGATGTTGACGCTGCGCCAGTCCAGCAAGGGGAAGGAAAGGGGAAAGATTGCAAAGGCAAAAAGGAGCAGAAACCACCACTGACAAAGGAGCAGAAAGCGAAATTGCCCAGCGTGTTTTTCGCATAACCTCACGCACGCGTAGCAAGGATTGCGAATACCTCCACGAAGGGAACTGCACGAGCGCCCGAAACCTCGAATGAAGAGTAATGCCAATCCAAGTTCACGCAGTCATGCCAGAGCCGCCTCAGTCGCCGCAGCAACCGCGTTTGCATCGATCCCGACAGCCGAGGCTGCCCTGAAAGCGAAGAAAGTGTGTAGGAAGGTCACTCGCAGTTCATTGAGATTACTGTGTATGCCTTTGATCAAATCCAAATCCGTGACTACGATCATGACTGCCATTTCTTGTTGCAACCCGTTGTCTCAGGTTGATTGTTCGAGTGCCCCTGCAGATGAATTTGTTGCGTCAAAGGATTCAATGCTATGACTCAAAATAGCTAGATAAGACAACTTAAAAATATTTTTAAAAAAAGTCCAAACTCACTTCAAAAGTCCAACCAAGACTCACCTTTCACCAGGCAAGTCCAAGCAAAACTCAAAAGTTCAAGGCAAAGTCCAAGCAAAACTCACAGGTTCAAAGGAAAGCTCAAGCGAAACTCAAGGAGCTAGGGAAACCAGGGAAGCGCCCGCTCAGCGAGTTTTGGGCGAGCTTTGCGCGAGCTTTTGACGAGCTTTGGTAGAAGAAAACTAGTCAAAGGCTCAAATCGAAGCTCAAAAACTGAATGCGCACGAGCTTTTCACGAGCTTTCTGCGAGCTTAGCTCGAAATAAACTAGCGCCGAACTCACCACGACGCTCACGCCACGGGAAACGACTTTTGCGCGAGCTTTGATTGGACTTTCCCTGAGTTTTGCTTGAACTTATTAATGATCAGTTGAATTTGCTTTGGACTTTCCTGTTGACTCTTGGGCTTCCATTGGACATCAGCGCAGCAAAAGCGAGTTTTAAGCGAGTTTGAAAACGAGTTTTGGGCAAGCTTTTCGCCGGGAGAAACTGCTTGAAGTAAGTGCGCGCTGATGTTGCCTATGGCGCCGACTCTGGTCACCGAAGTGTTGAATCCCCAATTGCGTGGCGCTCTATATATACTCAGCCTTTCGTGACGCGCAGCACAGCGGAGTCGGAATTTGTTTTTCATTGTGAAGCGTTGGCTGCAGGCTGCGCCACTGAAGCCTTGCTATGTGCTATGTGGGGGGAGCCATTCACCGTGGCAATGCAAAATGCGCCATCTTCTTCGAGGCAGTCTTCGGGAACTTGTGGGGCAATCTGGGTTGGCGAGACAGCGTTCACTTCGCTTCGACGCTGTCTGCGAAGATTGCGCGAGGTGGCCAGCGCGCCATCGGAGATGAGGCTGAAGAGGAGGTCCAAGCGTTCAACAACGCTCGAAGATGAGGGGTGCAAGGCGACTGAAGATGCAGAGGACTCTGCAGCTGGGTCGAGACTTGAATCCTCGAGCGCAGGGAGTATCAGGGAGTGATCATGCATCTAGAAGGGCGCTCTCGAGTAAGAAGTCAACAAAAAGGGACATCGGCGCGGCGGGGCTGCTGAAAGCGCGCAGCTGGCGGCGGACGCGGCGGATCGCGCTGCCGGAACTGCAGAAGCTGCGGCGGCGATGCTTCAGAAGGCCGCGCAGAAGCCAACTGGCCACGCCGGCGAAGGCTGGTCGCAAGAGAAAATGCTAGCTGAATACTACTGCGCAAAGTGTCAGAAGACTTTGTATAGCCTTGAGCCAGGACACTTTTGCATTTTCTTCGTTGGCCCGCAATATTTCACCAACCTGGGAACTTACAGTGGCAAAAAAGATGCCACAGTGAAGCGAGGCGTATTTCAGTAGGAGAGGCGTATTTGCAGATCTCTCAGGCCAGTGGCGTATTTTCAGAAGTGAATAAAAACCCCTTTGGTAAAACATCGAAGCAAGCAACTGCACTGTGGCCGTGCAGCTGCTTGAAGGTCGCAGTTCAAAAGTTTCTCTCCAAAATCCGTAGCTCGGAAGTTTCATTCAAAAGTCCGTAACTCGGAAGCTTCACTTCTCCTGTTTTTGTACATATAATATACGTGCGACGATCAAACTGGTTGTTTGAAACCTTTGTGCTGTTTTTTGTGCGCAGTCTTCTGTACTGCAGGCATGGCTGCATGCGCAACTCGATTGCCCGCGACCGTGGTTTTTGGGTAGGAGGCCCAAACGTGTATTTATCATGCATTGTATCGTATATATGAAAAAAAAATATATATATATATAGATACATATACACTACATGCGCACGTTCTTTTCCACAGGGGTCTGTGTCGACTAGCTGGACTTAGTGGGCTTCCGCGGAAATCGCTAGAACATATATAGAGTTGAAGGTTTTGTCCCATTGAAAACCAACCACCGTGGGAATACACGAGCTCACGATCGGGCCGTTGCAACCCCACGCGCTTCTTTTGCTCATGAGCGGAGCTGCGCTCTTGGTACGAGGAGGTCCTGCCGGCGCAGTTGCAGAGCTGATCATTCTGTCAGACCTCGATCACACCTGGTGAACTGATTTTTGTTTGTGTGAAGGGCTTAAGTTTTGTTTTCGCAAGTGTTCGGGCCGTTCGCATGGTTCGTTTGGCCCGCCGGTGGGATGGCCTCGCTGTGGTGCAGAAGAGGCTTCGTAAGGAGGGCCGGGCTTGGATTCGAGAACCAGATTCCAAGGAGAAGGAACCTGTTGATGGTGCAGAGTCTGATCAGGCCGAAGACTCTGGCCCACCTCTGAATGCCGACTGCCTGAAATACAACGACACCATCCTGTGGGAGATGTTTCATTGCTGGTGCTTTAAACCAAAGCCAACAGTTGATAAAATTGAGGCTGAGGCAGGGTTCCCCCAAAAAGTTCAATACATGTACCGTTTGGTTATTCTAATTTATTGTAACTTTTTAGGGCCAGGGTACCGCAGTCCACTATTCAATTGGCTCTGTTCCGGGCAGGTGAACGCCCTCTTCGAGATTTCCGAGTACAGGCCGCACCCCAAACAGGCCTACAAAGATGCCTGGACGTTGAAGCGCTTGTGGGGGTACGCACAGCGTCGGCAAAGAGCCGCTGAGAAGAGAAATCAAACACCACGGCAATCTAGGTTGAACTATCAATTTTTCCTTATGTGCTAGTTCATGAACCGTAGCTCAAATCCAAAAAGCATTCGATGGAACGGCCTGGCGAACTATACAACTGCTCAATGAGGATGCTGGGACGCGGCTACTCTTCGCGAAGATCAAAGAGGTTTGTGAACAACAGCATCGTTTCGGCCGCCGTTTCATCAAGAGTCCTGCCAGAGACCAGCTGCAGGAAGAGGCGGATGTTTGTCTTTGTCCTGCAGCGCCGGTGTTACATTTTTGGATCGCGCTTTCAAAAACATCTGGAAACAATTGGAATCACCCTGCAAACAATTGGAATCCCCCTGGAAGGGTGAGGGGCCTCACGATCAGCCCCATGCCCACGAAGACCGCTTGGGTGCCAAGGACAAAAACCATATGTTGCCAGAACGGCTGTTTCTTCTGAGATCTTAAGGGCCCTACATTTGAACATTCATGTCTTGTTTTCTTGTTCCATTTTCGCAGCCTCAACCAGCCAGGAGGCCGAGACCGACCCCTATCAGAGTGGAGCCGACCTTGCGCCGTGCGCCAATGAGGACTCCAAGGATCCAGCGGCGGAAGATGAGGATCTAGAAGTGTTGTCATTTGTTCCAGCTCCCAAGAGCAAGGTTCATGAACTGCAAATGGAGCTCATCAACTTGCAAAGGGAGATTTCCAAAAGGCTATCAAAAGGTTTCTAGCCTTGAGCATTGAAGCATTTTTGGCGGGGTTTGGAGATGCTTTTGAAAAACAGCGGAAAATATGGAAACCCATCAGCCCACGCCGCCGGCCCAGGTGGTCCTCAAGCC
>CAXAMN010028894.1:179578-208678 GCA_963970005.1 Durusdinium trenchii | reverse complement strand
GCTTGAGTTAAGTCATCGGCCATACTTGTGGAGCCGCTGGGCCCTGACTGTGGGGCGTCCCTCTTTCTATTCTCAAGCCAGGAGCTGCAATCTGTTGGATCGTAAATCTTGAACTTTCTGCCAGTGGCGTATTTTTTCCCCCGCGGCGTCTTTCAAAAAAAAACATGCAACAGTGGCAGGTGACAATTTTTATTGCCACTAAACGTTCCCAGGAATGGATGAAATGGGGGAGTCTGTGGTGAGATCACCGCATGTTCGAATGCCTTTTGATTTGAGAGCAAGGCTGATGTGTTTTCGAGCCAGGAATCCAGTGTGCTATGGACTGAACAAACATCGCACCGTTCCGTACGTGGCGCCTGCTGCAGGCGCCCTTTTCAAATCCCAGAGAACCCGCATTTTTGCTCAAGGAATGAAAAAGGCGCGGTTGCTCCGATCTTTCCTGTCTTCTGTTCTTTTTGATACCCGTCGTATTTTTTCATTGCTGCTTTACTTTGTTGATCCCTCGCCCCTAAGACTATGGTTGCAGGTGGTTCGCTTTAGAATGCCAGGTGCGGGGAATCCTCAGAGTAGGTGCCTCTGGCTTTGTTAAGGTGAAACAGTTGAAAGACCGGGCCCAACTCCTCCTCTCCTCGCCTTATCCTTATCCGTACCCTTTCCTCTCCTCTCCTTGCTTTCCGGATCAGAAACTGTGTCAGAACAAACGCCGGAACAAGTGGGAGGATGCGAAACCACAGTCGGAAGTACATGACAGAAGACAGATCAGAGCACAGGTCAAAGTTGACCGCAGGACAAGTGTCAGAAAACATGCCAACAAGGACGGCAGGCCACGTTACAAAACACTTCCCAGCCTTCGTGCTAGATGATGTGTCAGAACAGGTACCAGACTTGATGCCAGAGCACATGACACATGTCAGAACAATGTGTCAGCGCGCGTCGCGCCAGGATGGCCTATCAGTATATCTGCCCTGCCTACTTCCCAAGTGCTTTTCAGCATGGGACCACTCGAAGTAAAGTAGTTTTGGAAAGTATCGCGTTGTACTGCTTGTTGGCTCTGAAACTGCGCCATTTGATTTTTGTTTCCGAAGAGGGATGCAGATACAGTTTCGGCAATGTTCAGTGTGGTATCTCAACATCAGTTTCTTTTCAACCATCCATGTAGTAGAACTTGGTGAAAGGTTCAAGCTCTCGAATCTCAGAAAGGGTTAGCCCGCACGATGACCAAAATTCTGGTTTGTAGAAGTCGTGCAGACATGAGTGCTAAAATGACAGGAACCATATAAGGACACACTCAGACACAGACAGCGATCACAAGCGCAAGCACATATATCGCGCCGGCATGGTTGTCTCGCGTTTGCGGAGTGCAGGGTTTGCCGTCATTGTTCTGGCTTCCTTGATTTCTTGGAGGGTGTTTCAGGGATCAGACCTTGCATCTACATCAGCATTTTCAATTGCTGAAATTGCCACAGCAGAGGAGGTGGTAGCTGAATCGACGACAACTTCCCCTCCGGACCGCTGGGCGGAGCTGTTCAGTGGCCAGCGGCATAGACCCCCCCCAATGGAGCCAAAACCCGATTGTGTTGCAATATGTCGCCGAGCTTGCTCGAACGTCTTCTACCAACCAAAGAACAGGCATTAGCACCTTTGGAAACTGGGAAAAGAGTGATTCGCTAATGATGTGCATTCAAGAAGTTTTCACCACATACTTTTATGACATGCCGCTGAGTGAATTTCGAGCATCAAGGCCGAGTGTTAAGCGCATCAAGACACTCAGCATTGGTTGTGGGGATGGGGCCTGGGAGAAATCCTTGGTTGTCGCAGGTTTCACAGACGACTTGACTGGATTTGATACAAGTCACGGTTCAGTGGCTCGCGCCAATTCCAATCTGCAGAACTGGTCGACCATGCTGAGATTTGCAGTTTTTGATGCCAACTCGGATCCCATCAATGGCACCTTCGATTTGATTTACTGCCATCATTCACTGCATCATATTCAAAATTTAGAATTCTTTTACGAGCAGGTGTATCGGTCATTGCGGCCAGGAGGCATTTTTGCATTTGAAGACTTTGTTGGCCCAACGCGGTATCAGTGGACACCTGCGCAACTGCAAATTCAGAATAAGATTTTGCAGGCATTGCCACGATACTTGCGAAATCACGCTTTAGCTCCTGGCGTCTACGCAGACAAGATGCACATGCATACCCACACGGGAATGATACGGGAAGATCCTTCTGAAGCAGTTCGGTCGAGTGAGATACTTCCTGTTCTGGAGAAATGGTTCAGCAGCAAGTTGCCAATTGTGGAGCGTGTGCCGCTTGGAGGGACCATTCTCCACCCGCTTTTTAATATCATTGGGTGGAACTTTAATTTGAGCAACCCCGAGCACGCTTCTCTCGTGCAGATGAGCTGCATCATTGATTGGCTTGCATTGACCGTTCTGAAGCAATCAGATTTTGTCGCAGTTGTGACAAGGAAGGCAGCAACTCTTATTTCAGCGCAACAAACCAGCTCTGAAAGGCTTTTGTTAGAGGGTGAAAGTTCTCTTGAAACATCTACATCAGCATTTTCAATTGCTGAAATTGCCACAGCAGAGGAAGTGGTAGCTGAATCGACGACAACTTCCCCTCCGGACCGCTGGGCGGAGCTGTTCAGTGGCCAGCGGCGTATAGTCCTCCAATGGATCCAAAACCCGATTGTGTTGCAATATGTCGCCGAGCTTGCTCGAACGTCTTCTACCAACCAAAGAACAGGCATTAGCACCTTTGGAAACTGGGAAAAGAGTGATTCGCTAATGATGTGCATTCAAGAAGTTTTCACCACATACTTTTATAACATGCCGCTGAGTGAATTTCGAGCATCAAGGCCGAATGTTAAGCACATCAAGACACTCAGCATTGGTTGTGGGGATGGGGCCTGGGAGAAATCCTTGGTTGTCGCAGGTTTCACAGACGACTTGACTGGATTTGATACAAGTCACGGTTCAGTGGCTCGCGCCAATTCCAATCTGCAGAACTGGTCGACCATGCTGAGATTTGCAGTTTTTGATGCCAACTCGGATCCCATCAATGGCACCTTCGATTTGATTTACTGCCATCATTCACTGCATCATATTCAAAATTTAGAATTCTTTTACGAGCAGGTGTATCAGTCATTGCGGCCAGGAGGCATTTTTGCATTTGAAGACTTTGTTGGCCCAACGCGGTATCAGTGGACACCTGCGCAACTGCAAATTCAGAATAAGATTTTGCAGGCATTGCCACGATACTTGCGAAATCACGCTTTAGCTCCTGGCGTCTATGCAGACAAGATGCACATGCATACCCACACGGGAATGATACGGGAAGATCCTTCTGAAGCAGTTCGGTCGAGTGAGATACTTCCTGTTCTGGAGAAATGGTTCAGCAGCAAGTTGCCAATTGTGGAGCGTGTGCCGCTTGGAGGGACCATTCTCCACCCGCTTTTTAATATCATTGGGTGGAACTTTAATTTGAGCAACCCCGAGCACGCTTCTCTCGTGCAGATGAGCTGCATCATTGATTGGCTTGCATTGACCGTTCTGAAGCAATCAGATTTTGTCGCAGTTGTGACAAGGAAGGCTTAGGCCTTATATAGGCTGTTTCAATCAAACGATGCTGCAATCAAAAAGTTGCGTACCGATGTGTTGATAGTCGAATTAGTTTCTGAGCTGTCATGGTTTCTGCCAAGGCACATAGAAAACCGGTGTCCATGTTGTGTTTCTCATAGAAACGCGCCCAAAAGAGTCCAATATGAATGCACAGTGAACTGTTTTTGCTAAGCTAGTAATCCATGACTTGAGCACACCAAGACTAGAAGCGACTTCAACACTGGAGATATGCGTCAAGCTTGAACGAGCAAACAACCAAACAAGGCACTGAACTTCTCACAAGTGAAATACAATGTGTAAGGAAAGCGACCGTTTGTCACATGCAACCCGTGAAAGAAAAACAATTCAGACACGTCATCAACATAACGCCAACGCAACAGGCGTAACTCGCCCACGCAGACATCTCACGACACCACGTCTTCAGCAAAAGCGCGAAGGTGGTTAGAGAGAAACCTGTCGCCAAGGATAGATTGAGGATACAACAAAAGCCAAGAAAACACGAGGGGCCGAGGGGCCCATTTCCGCTCCGACTTGAACCGAAACGAGAACCGATCATCCTCACGGGCTCTCGACACAGTTCTGTTCGGAACTCCACTGCTTGCACTTCCGTGTCAATCAGTGGTATCGGAGCCTGCTCGCGATGTGGTCAGGCGATGATGCTACACACGCGCAGATGACGCTACGGTAATCGCCGCGCAGTGGACATCCAAGAGTTTGTGGCATTCATCTCGTTTGAAATCCTGCGCCGACTACTTGAGCCAATGTGAACGGTTGGTGGGGTAGGGACACATTGGGAATTGAAACGCAAAGTGACAGATCCCAATCTAGGAGTCGGTTTACATGTTTTTGTTAGCTGCTTTGGCCTACTCTGATCATGCCCTTTACAGCGGCGCTTGGCTGCCTGTGACTTGCCAGCAGTACAATGCATACCCAATGTGGAGGCGAAGCCGTGGTCGCTACTTGGCCCTGCGACCGCCCGCGCGACCATTTATGCCAGCTTGATTGGCCAGTGATACGCCAGGAATTCTGCTGGGGTCTTTTCACCTCTTGTGTTTTCACTCCACGTAGTATGTACACTTTTGTCATGAATTGTATATGGGATATCATGTACGCTTACCTTGTAGCTCGCGGCCCAAAACAGGAGCGGTAGCTTAACGGCTGTTTTTATAGGTTATCAGCCGTAGTGCTCTAACCGCAGCCATGGACGCCCTTGCTATTCCTGGTAATGCCACCTCAGCGGCTACTGTGCCCGCCGGTCCCGAAACCGCGCCACAATAGATCTAGACGATCCTATGGGTTCGGCCCCTGTGACCGCGTACTTCCAGTTTGCGCAACAAAATATCCAACAGGTCTACAATGGTAATGAAGAAGCAATCATTGCTGAGGCTGAACGGAGGCGCAAGGAAGTAATGGCCCAGGGGTTGGAAACTGCAAAAGCAAAGTTCCGAGAAGCAATTCTAGAGGTTGAAGGCAGACACCACGAAGAGCTTAGTTCGAAGCAGCAAGCCCAGTCAAGCTCTGACAAAATGCAGGTAGAGCTTGGTGCCACCAAAGCACGCGTGTTCAAACTAGAGAACGAAAAGGCGCTTGAAGTGGAAGCAAAGAAAGCTGAGATGGATGCCTTGCGTAAGCAGCTCACACATGAATGCCAAGAAACAGTGAATGCAGTCACTGCGAATGCAGAGCAAGGAGTTGCTAGACTTCGTTCAGACTTTGATGAGCGTGTGACACAAGTTCAGCGTGAGTTGAAGGATGCAGAGAATGAAAACTATAGCTTGCAACAGATCATTGACGATCTTAGGGCAGAAAACAAAGGGCTTACAGAACCAGGGTATTGTCCTCCAACGAGCATTGCCGTCTCGCCAGCAATGACACCTAGCCATAGCTAGTCTTCAAAGAAAGGTACTTTAGAGACCATTGCAGCAGAAGCTAGCGCAAGGTTGAATGGGTTGTTTGGACCCAGTGTGCCAGAGGCCGCCGTCACTGGCGCTGCCCCATCTGGAGCTGCGGCAGAGTCAAAGCCAGTGCTTCCTGTTCATGGAGGTACTGTTCCAGGTGGTGGCAAAACACCAACCAATGACGTTTCACAGTCCAGCACCATCAGTGCGTGAGGCCCCGCAGCCAGCGCAGTCAGGTGCGGAGCAGGTGATTGATAGTCAAGTCACTCACAAAGCGCGACAGCGATGAAAAGCCCAAAGTCAAGGAAGCAGACCACATCAAACTAAATGATATGCCTACTGCCGAGACCTAACGGCGATGGAAACATCATGTGAGAGACGAGATCAAATCATGTTCAGACAAACCTGACGCAGCATGGGACTGGTTGATGGAGGTGTATAACACAGTTGACGAAAGCAGTGTTTTGGAAGAACGACTTTCCAACCCAGGTAAGTTTACAACGTTGGACACCAAGCTAGCAGCTGCATTGACACGAAGTGCAAAGGGTGACTTGGCTAACCGGATCATCAAATTATAAAGAAGAGAAGGCGAAGCTAGGCATCCAGGTTCGTGGGAGGATGATCCTCCTCATGTTCGATGACTATTTCAAGACCTCTGAGCCCTATAGATCAGCTGAGGTTAAAAACAACCTCTGAGGTTATTTTGTTTCCTGAGGTTAATTCTAACCTCACTGAGGTTATTCTTAAGAATAACCTCTGCGGTTATTCTTAAGAATAACCTCACAGTTTCTGCTGTTGTTCTAGAAAATAACATCAGAATGGTTTACCACATGGGCTGTCAAGACACTTGTTTTTCACATTGACACCTTGAGGTGGATTTGTGAAAGTATTTGTAGAACATATGCTAAATGTATTTGTAAATGTATTTGAATACTTTGGTCAGAACATGAAAACTGTGGCCCAGATGTATCTGTGTTGCCACATGTTGGCACACATTCTTTGGGAGATGTTGTGGCACACATGAATCAGAACGCCTTGGGGAAGTGAAAACATGCATTATTCTTTGCATGGAGAAGTGAAGAATGTGCTATTCTTGGCAAATTTCAATCCCACATATTTGTTTCTCTTCTCTGTGTCATCAGGGTCTGTCATAATTCAGGAAAAGGAAAATGAAGAGGAAAAGGAAAAGGAAAAAAACAAGGAAAAGGAAAAGGAAAAAGGAAGAGGAAGATGAAAAAAAGACAAAAAAGGAAGAGGAAAAGGAACAATAAAAGGAAGAGAGAGAGGAACATGAAAGGAAAAATGTTTGTTTGGGGGGGAAGGAAAGTGCGGAAACAAAATCTAAAGACTAAAACTGTTGGCAAAAGTTTTTTTGATGAAGAGAGTTGAGGAAGCAAAATCTAATGACTAAAACTGTGGACAAAAGTTTTGGTGAGGAGAGTTGAGGACACAAAATCTAATGACTAAAACTGTGGCCAAAACTTTTGGGGTGAATGAAAGTAAGGAAGCCAAATCTCATGAATAAAGCTGTGGGCAAAGATTTTTGGTGAGGAGAGTTCAGGAAACAATATCTAATGACTAAAGCTGTGGACAAAATTTTTGGGTGAGAGAAAGGAAACAAAATCTAATGACTAAAACTGTGGACAATCCTTTTGGGGCGAGGGAAATTCAGGAAGCAAATCTAATGACTATTAGTAATTAGATATTGTTTCCTGAACTCTCCTCACCAAAAATCTTTGCCCACAGCTTTATTCATGAGATTTGGCTTCCTTACTTTCATTCACCCCAAAAAGTTTTGGCCACAGTTTTAGTCATTAGATTTTGTGTCCTCAACTCTCCTCACCAAAACTTTTGTTCACAGTTTTAGTCATTAGATTTTGCTTCCTGAGCTCTCCTCACCAAAAATTTTTGCCCACAGTTTTATTCAATAGATTTTGTTTCCTTACTTGCATTCACCCCAAAAAGTTTTGGCCACAGTTTTAGTCATTAGATTTTCTGTCCTCAACCCTCCTCACCAAAAGTTTTTGCCCACACTTGGATGATTTTGTCCAGGTTTAATTCCAAAAGCATCACAAATTAGTGCAAAACATTGCAAAAATATGCAAAATATGCAAAAATATGCCAAAAATAGGACTGCACGTGCCTAGCTATGGATTGGGTAGAATTTATTGATTTGTATACCCCTTACTGAGTGTCAATTCCAGTCAGTGAAGCTAGGCAGCTAGGGTTGTTGTTTCTTTTCCGGCTTATCTCACACCTATACTCAATTCAGGTCATGGCAGGTTGCCTTGGGGAAAAGCAGGGGTTGAAGCTCAGCGGTTTTTTATGTAATGCCTTTTGGTGATGAACCCTGTTGCATCCCCAGGTTTCAGATTCGTCCACATTCTGAGGGCACTGTTTTTTGGTAGTCAAAGTTGTGGGCCATCCCCTAATTCACCTTGCCTGAGGATCTCATGGCTGAGAAGGTGTTGGGGTGGATTCCCGAAAGGGCTCAGAGCCTCATTTGTGAACACACGTTTTCACCATTCCACACTGGTTCCAACTGAACCATCGGGACGTTTTCACCATTGATCCTTTCTTCCTGAAGGAAGTTGCAGACTCAAAGGCAAGATTCCATAATGCATCTGCATCAAGGCCGCCATTGTCCCAGCGTTCAAAAATCATCAAATCTGCAGCAATGAGTGGCGCAAAGCCCTGGAAGATCTCACTTGCTGGAGACCTAGGTGGAGTCCACATCATTGATTTTTTGAACAGCAAAAAGCACAAGAATCAGATAAATTACAGTTACCAACAAATCACCATGACAAGTTGCTCCCAGCTTCGACCAAGTTGCTTTGTTTGCAAGAAATGCTTCAACCATAGCTTTCTTTTGCTCAAAGAAGTTGCCTTTGTTGAATGGCTTGTAGTTGATAGAGAAAATATAGCCAGAGTGAAGCTGCGCCTTCAAGAACAATCCATCTGCAATTGCCAGCTTGTAGTCTCTGACAACTCGGTGGATCTTGTCGCACCGGGTGTGCCCAGCGTGTGATCTTCTAACAGAAAAGCAGCGGCAGCCATGCCCACTCCTCCCTGATCAATGCTCAATGTTAGCATTGGTTGCTGCGTTTGCCATGACAAGTTCGTAGGCAACGCTGGCACTAAGGAGCCATCAACTTTTCGGATGTGAGCTACATGTTCTGTGACATAAATGAAGCCATCATTGATGTCGTTGTCACGATTACCTCCATCATTATCACTGAGACCTTCAGCATTGTCACTGTGACCTTCAGCATTGTCACTGTGACCTTCAGCATTGTCAATGTGATCTCCAACATGCAGCATCCCTTGTTGACTTCTCCTCACACGATGTTCACCTGGCTTGACAGGTCTACTTGTGTCCCCGTCAATCTTGAAGGTTGCAATGTTGACTCTGCCAGAAGTCAACACATCCAGTTCATGGCTGATTGCCTTGGTGAAGTGATATGATATGCGCTTTCTCTTTCAATCTTTTGTTTCTCTGCAACGTCGCTCAGCTGCGAGAAGCTTGGCAGATCTACATCGGTGACATTGATTTGGCCTTGCTTGCATATTGTGATTGGAACCATCATAGAGTGATCATCAGCGTGACACAGACTCACAACGTTCTCTTTATTGCTGTGTGTAGAAGCGTCTGTCACAAGAGAAAATTGCATCGCATTCCTCAGCAGTACCCTTGCCCTTTTCAGACACGCATTCAAATAGGCTGTCTGCCAATTCCACGCCTGCGACTCAGAGCAGTCCTTGAAACGGGAATTGAACTGTTCTCGTTCTGAGTCAAGCAAGTGTCTTTGCAGTATTTCCAACAATGAATGCTTCTTTGCGCGAGCATCTTGAACCAATTGCCACACTACCGATGGGTCTACCTTGACGTGCCCCTTATGAAATCACACGCGCAGGAGGGACAAAACCAGCATCAAGTCTTTCTAGCGCAATGCCCACACACACAATTCATCCAACTTCTTTGACAAAAATCCAACGCGCCAAACAAAAAGTTTGTCAAACGCCTGCTGCAGACTCAACATTTTGAGTCCAGTTTGATTTCTGAAACTCTTCACATTCAGGACGAAAGTCACCAAGTCACGAATGTGGCATGTGCCATCAGGCAACAATTCTCCCAATCCCTGATTCATTTGCTCTCTCATTGACTGCCAAGTCCTATTCACATGGTTCAGCAATTGCGACCCATGCTCCAACTTAACCCAGGAACTAAACCACACCATACCCCCGTTCGTCATGGTAATGCCAACGTCACTGAGACCTTCAGCGCCTCGATTGACTAGAATCCTAGCCTGCTCTGGGCCAGACTGCATCTCAGATTCCACTTTGTGGACCATCTTGTTGGTAAAGTCTCGGCTTTTCTGTGTCCTATTTTCACGCTTGCACCAACGAAGGTCACTGCTGATATGAAACAAGTAGATGAGCAATGAAGCAGTGGAGCACCCTTTGATGTCCTGAGGACAAATCTCCTGCCGCAAACCAAACCCATGTCTCAAGCACTGGACCAGCGTCTGAAATTCCCCAATGAATTTTACATGTTGGCCGCTACCAATCTCCAGCATACCATTGTCACGAAAATGGTGCAGTGACCACCACAGCTGCCGAGACTCTCGATTCAACAAAAGCCATGAAGATTCTCCACGCTGACAGCGGGCAGTCATCTCAGTCCTGGTTTGAATTGAATTGACATGTTGTTTCCTGTTGAGCCAGCAAATGCAATCATTCACAATCTGTGAAGTTCATTGGATAAACGAATTTGAGACATTCATGGTGCTGATTGACTTCATGATTATAGTAACATGTGTTTGTTGGAAACTCTATTCTATGACACTATGATATAATCGCTCAAACTCCATGAAGTGCATCGGCAACTGTAACATATATTCACTGCGCTGATTATAGAATGTTTTTGTTGTTCGATACCAGCAATCATTGATCAGCAAACACCTTTTTCGAGACTGGTGACTGGTGATTGTGTTTCAGTAACACAGCACCAACTATCGAATTAAGGATGCAGTGCCCTCAGCCAAACTGCAAATTGCGTTTGCGTAAATAAATGGCACAGTGCCCGTCAGACAAAAACGTGAGTTGTGTTTCCATGACACAGCGCCCTCAGCGCAGAGACCTTCAGCCAAACAACTGATTCATTCTGATGTGACAGCACCTTCTGCAATCCACAGTTCAGGCAGATCTTGTTCTGCATCTCTGCCTTAAGCCAACTTGATGTTCACAGGTTGTAGGAAGATGCCATAGAACTTGAAAGCAAGATCACCTCAGATCAATTTCACCAAATGAAATAATGTGTGAATTTTGATGCCATAACTGTTTTGATGCTGGGCCTGGTTCTAGCCACTTAGAAGGTAACTACCCACCTACCAATCTAGCCACTTACCTACTTCCCTTCCCCTTACCCTCCCTGTCGTGTTACTTCCCCTTACCCTCATATCACAGCATGGCGTGCCCATCATGGACATGAGTCTAAAATCATGTCACGGCGTGGCATGCCTATTTCATCTATTAGCGTGAACATGTTTTAAAACAGCATGACCCCATGACATGCCACAACTGCACGCTCTTTTCATGGCAAAGTCATTTCTTCAAGATTGGCTTTATGACACCCTTTGGCTTCTCAGAAGAAGCGGCCTCACGCTCTTTGCGATGGAAATGTGACACACAGGAGTCCACAGTTGCATTGAACTTGGCAACACTTTGGGGTTCCTGTCCATTCAACAAGTCTTTTTGGACAGCTGCCCTTACATCTTGAAGAGTCAAGCTTTTGGAATCATTATTTTCCATCAGTTCTTTCACGAACTTCTTCACTTTCTTCCGAAATTCCCTCTCATCAGGATCATCCTTTCGCTTTGGCACCCTGCGTGGGCAGATAGCACGTGGACAAGAACATATCCTGGACAAGTTCCGGGTAAAGATGGAACACAACTCATGTTCAACTTGACAAGCCGTCATGTCATAACCTACCAGTGAAACAGATACGGGAACCCAGCTAACATGAATCATATGTCATATGTCAATCAGTTAACCCCTCATGGCACACACACAAACAAAACCCCTTCACGTCAAGCCGACAACAACATCATGTAGGCTCATGTCAAAATGGAATCATGACATGTGCATGGCAAGCATGTTTCTACTGCGTGCGCATGAGGCGGTGTGCGCGGTACAGGGAACCTCTCTTTGTTGAGGAGAGCTTGAGGCCCGTCAAATCGACAAAGTCGAGATCCATGACTTTGTCTAAGATCTCAAAGGGCACCTGGCCAGATTCCAGGTTGAAGCCCCAGATCAAAATCTTGGACGGGCTGAGGATGGAAGGAGGGAGAGGTTCTAACTCGGTCAACGGCAGGTCGTCGGTTGGAGCCCACTCTCCAAACAAGTCTAAAATGGCCTTCTTTCGGCCGGCCTTCAAATTGGCCTCTTTGCTCTTGCCAGGATGCCACCATTGAATGATGGCAGAGTCCTCATCAATGTCAATCACCTCACCCAAGCAAAAGGGGAGGGCTTTCGAAGAGCTCGTGTTGTCTACAATGACAAAGTCCCCTGTCACACACATGATCTCAATCGCCGGCTCGTCCTGGACAGTTCCCCCCAGCCGGACCAAATTTTCCAGCAGCATCCCAGGCATGTCAGCCCCAGGGCAATTGAACAACAGCACGTCCTCAGGCACAGAAGCCATGCTCTCTGACCGAATCGTGCCAACTGCAAGCACCACCACGCCCGATGTCAGAAAGCATGGCGTCAACTGGCAAGACACTGTCCGTGTCCTGCTGAGTCACATTGTTCAACCAGGCCACGCCAGCCTTCACACGGTCATCCAAAAGATTCATGGAGCCAAGTTGGACTTCAACCCTCCCCAGGAAGTCATGAAACTTTGTCTTCATGTCCTGACTGAAGCAGTGACGGATGTGCGGGGGCCTGGCCATCGCAGTGGCCACTGTCGCCATGTTCTCTGCTGCCACCACGAGGCGTGGTCTGGACCACAACTCACCACTCAAGTATTGTTTCCACCGCACATAGATGCCACCGTTTGTCCTGAAGACTTCAAGGTCATGCACGTTCCTGAGTGCATGTATCTCCAGTCCCAGATTCAACTCCTCAAAGTTCAGAGAAGCATGCAGGTGGTTCCAATCCAATGTGTACGACTTCAAAGTTGCCACAATGATATTCATCACGTCATCTTCGGAGATGTAGGACTTGCCCATAAGACTGGCCTTGACACGACTGAATAGCCGATCACAATGGCTGTGAGTGTGCCCCACAAGCTTGTAGACAGTCCGAACCCTCCAAAGCCGCGTCTCCCTCAAGCAGCACAAGAGCCAAACCATCCAGGTGAAAACCATAGCATTCTTGGTTTCCTTGGGTGTATTGTCCGCAGAAATCACCAAGCTTTCTGGGACCACGCCAGTAGCCACCACCTTCCGGTGGAAGTTCATGAACAACAAGCTTGCCTGCATGTTGCCGCCATGCTTCGAATCACCTTCATACAAAGTGGTCAACACCGCGTCGTCCCCGGGAGTCCCATTCCAAATCAGCGGGGTGGCACGCCTGAGATTGCCGAGCACGTGAATTCAAAACGTAACATCATGTCAAACACAGCAACATGACCTTGACGAATCCATGACAGATTGTGACATGACCTCCACGCAAGCATGGCAGCATGACTACATGTCACATGGCCTTGTGGCATGACCTCCACACGAGCATGGCAGCATGACTACATGTCACATGGCAACATGGCAACATGATCCTGCTATTAATTATAATCCAAAGCCACAACGGGTTCGTCTTGGTTTGATCCATCTTGTCCACCTGTATGTGCCTCAGGTTGTCCAACCCAGGAAAACATGGGGCCATGTTTACCTTACACATGTATTACTGTCACTTAGTCCAACTAACAGTCACTGCATGTCGAAATCAATTCAAGCTACCATTCAGCATTGTCCGACCTTCGGGCCTGCTCCATCAGACGTTCGTCAGCCAAGCGTTGACTGGCCTGAAACGCATAACGCCGTCCAAGCCGGAGCTTCAGCGCATCAAGCGCTTCGGCACGCTGCCTCGGAGTTGAGGAAATCAAGGCTTGCAAGAACTTGCATACCTGGCAGGCCACAAACATGCTGGTGCGCTTCGCGATCACAACATGGAAGCATTCCTGAGCAAACGGCTTGATGGACTTAAAGTGAGCCATCCAAGCAAAGAAAAATGCACTAATCAGAGGACCATCATTAACAAATCATGGTCAAAACATATCCAGTGAGTGACCATAATGAGTGAACATACTGATCAAATCGGGGGTCACATCGCCAGGCTTGGAGAAACGTGTTCTGCGCTGCCCACTTCCCATCTAATAAGTGGTGCAACACGTCATGCCAGCGCTCCCAACAGTACATGCTATAGTAGTCGGACTTACGTCCACATGGAAGCACGTACTGACCCGTTATAGGGCTGTGCTCCGCGAACTTCTCGGCGTGAGCCTCGATCCAAGCCCTGGCGTCTAAATACCGTGGAGCGGCGCTGCTGTTGCGGATCGAAGCCCACATCATCCCGTCCCGCCGTGCGATAGCAGTGGTGACCTTCTGCTGCACTGCCTCACGGGCTTGCTGAATCGTGCCAGCTGGCACTCCAGTCAGCGCTTGAAAGGCCCGTTGGCACACAAACACGCCCACGAAGAGAAACTGACCACCTTTCTCCCGAACAAGCTTGTACAATGAGGGCCGCTTCTACTTAGCGCACATATAACTTCTTAGGTGACTTACAGTCAACTTACCGGAAGTTAGCGGATTTGTCGGTATGGATTGAAAAAGTCACACCCCATATCTATTTCTAAGTTGCCGTATGTTCTTCTAAGTTCAGGTAACTTCACCGGTGGTGTGTTTTCTTCACCATAGGCAGAGAATGCCGCCGTCCGCGCGGATGTGCCAGTGACTGGGCTTTTGCCAGTCTTTCTCAAATTCGTCCGCGGCAACGAGCTTATGAAAACCTTCATCGCGCCGCACTGTCACGTCGCAGGAAGCCCACTGGTCAACCTCAGCAATGCGAGGAAAAACCATGGTGGAAGTCACTTGTTCAACACAAACACACGGCCAAAAGTTGAAAAGGTTACAATCAGAAAAGAAGAGCTAAACAACAGCATACACCGAACTCTTTTCTGGGAAATCTTCAACTGGACGATACACGTGAGGATATGGGTGAATATGTTTTGGAGGGCGGCTTCGAAGGCCGCCGCGGCTTTGTGGGCCGCTGCGGCTTTGTGGGCCGAGCTTTAAAAACGGCTGAAAACCAAACCGAAAAAATTCATAAAGTCCACGTGGGCAACCATGGTGTAGACTTGTAGGTGTAGCCATCCACGTCCCCGCACACGCAAGCACCTCGCCACAAGGCCATTGGCGACAGAACTCAAAACAAAATCTTGCTTATAGACCCTTCCGTTCTGCAGATCCAAAGCTTTGCCTTCCTCCACCAGCTCCAAGGTCCCATCGACATGTTGGTGGCTTTCAGAAATTGGCGGCGTCAAATCTCCAGGCAAGAAAGGTTTCTCCAGCAAGGTGCAATGATAATTCAACAGCCGTGACAAAACCCCTGCGTCAAAGAGGAAAGCATCCTGCAATAAACCATCCAGGCGGTTTTGAATCTGGTATTTGTATGTCCTGTGTTTAGCCTCTTGCGGAAAGCAATCAACCAAGAGCTGACTACGCCAGATCATCTGGCTGAGGTGCAACTGATAATGGTGTTTCGGCTTAAAATCATTGTAGGCATCTCTGTAAAGCTTCAAGTATTGCTCAGTTTGTCGCAGCAGCAACTCACACTTGTCCTTTGTGATACCTCTCTGTAGGCTCTTCAAAGTCGCCAGCAGCTTGTTCAAAGCATAGAAAGATTGCAGTTCTGGTGTCACAGCCACGGTGTCCGGTACAGCATCAATGACATGATACAACATCAAAGGGAGGAGCAACCTCAGGTCACTTGCCGAGCCGCGGTAACCATCACCAGTAAACCGCTGACTCTGTGCCAATTTTTCCGCCACGCTTTGCTTTTTTGCCCGCTGGTGCACCAAGGAGTGTTCTGAATCGCCGCCTGCAAACCCTCGCACTTGAAATCTGACTTCGTGGAAAGGACAGCCATGAACTGGACAACCTCCCACGCTGCCACGCCAGAAGCCCAAAATATGTGCATTGGGTCGAAAAGCACCTGTGTAGGTTTCAAAATCTGCCTGGCTATGGGATTTGCCAGGACAGCACCTGCGTGAAAATTGTACCCAGAGATCTTTTCAAGGCGTTCTTGTTGTTTTTTGTTCATGTTGCCCGTCTCTCTGGCCATCAAGTCCCAAAGATCAAAAACTTCTTGGTCCGACCAAAGATCAAGCTTAGCCCATTCGGTCTCTGAGATTTCTGTGATATACCCTTCCTCGTCACGTAAGTTGGAGCCCTTTTTGCACACATTTTTGCAAGCAAAGCACGCTTTGATCGAGGCACTTCCTCATCAAAGTCTGCAATGAAATAACCCTGCATCAGGTTCACCCGCAGCAATCTATGGTAACCATCCAGCTCAAGCGCAATACCATGTTCCATGTGGAAAGATTGCAACAACAGAACCACTTCACGCATCATCTTCGAAAACCCACCTGCCACAGATTCTAAGCTCGTATGCTGGGCAATGAACAGAGGGAACCAAACTTCTTCCTTCTGTCGCTGCTGTAGTTCGGACAGGGTCACATATCCAATGGCAACCTTTTTGGCACTGTGCGGCGCCAAAGGGTTTCCAGAAACCACCTCATCCCAATACAACAATGGTTGGAGCAAAGACCCCATAGATCTATCAACAACTGACAGAAGCCTCCGAGCAAATGGCACACTGCGAACTGCCATGTACTGGAAATATTTTGGCAGGTGTGTCACAGCAATGTGCACCATCTTCCCAGTCTCATCTGGGCCCACTGGCACCTTCAGGACGCAATCGCTTGGCAGCTCATCACGGACTTTGCGTTTGTATCCAGTGTAGGACTTTGGAACCGCATCTTTGCTGGCGATTTTCAAGATGCCATGCAAAGCTTTCTCACTTCATCCACGCACCTTCAAGCATTGTGCCAGCAAATTCTCAGGCGAAGTTTGGCTGTGGGATGAGGAGGCAGGGCATGTGGATTCACCGGCGTTCATGAAATGAGATTACTGTTTCCTCAAAGGATTCTACTCAACTCATACGCGAACTTCAGCATCCAGTCATGCAGAAAACAAAACTTGTAATCTGAACTTGACCAATGAAATATAGTATTTGATATGCGGGGATATGTCAGAACCCCTGGGCCGAAACGCGCAATGTGGAGTAAACAGTGTGAGCACAGGGGTTAAACCCACCGGCTGCTGCCAAAAGAATGTCAATTGCCCAAACACAAATACTCGTTCCTGCTCTCAACTAACGCCGAACCTTTTCTCAAGACACACGCAGGCTCAAGGCGCGGTCGAAAATCAAAAAGGGATCAGCCAGAATGAAAATTCTGAAGCGGGGCGGCCCGCAAAGCATCAAGCGCCACAAAGCCGGCGGCTCAACGAGGCATCAAGCGGCCCCCAAGGCCGCGGCAAAGCTTTGAGCTGTCTGGCAAAAGCGGCCCTCGGAGACGCGCAGGCGGCCCCCCAAGCCGCATTTCATCCTCACTGCTTGATCCTCCTCTTCTTTGACCCAGCAGCGTTTGCTTTGGCCTCCTGCAAGTACCGCTTTGCGGCCTTGACTTCAACCATCATGTCCTTCTCACCGTTGAAGGGCAGTGGATCCAGCGCTGCTGCTGCATTCCTTGCATGTTTCTGCAAAGCGCTTGCTGCAGCTTTGTGCCACGCGGTAAGCAACACATGGCATGATGTCAAGTTCTCCTTCAGCAACGCGTTCGTGTCAGGGTCTGACACATGCTGACCCAGCTCATCCTTCAAAGGCTGCAGGATCTGCGCAGCCTTACCTGAGAGGTTGACGATGGTCTTGTTGTTCTTCAGCCTGTCACGCTGTTCCGCTTGCTCCTGCTTTCGCTGCTCTTTGGCTGCCTTGCTCTTGGCTTCCCGCTCCTGCTTCTTTCGTAGCGCCTCAAGCTGCTTTGCCGTCAACTTCTCCTCCTCCTCCTCCTCGTTGTCAGGCTTCTCCTCATCAGACAAAAGGTCGACCACAGGCTGGGCTGCCGTCTCGCTCTTATTGGCTCCACCCACGGCAGCAGCTCGCTTGCGCACTGCCCTTTCTGCCTGAGCGACAGAAGTCTCAATCTGCGCTCGGATCTGCTTGTCTTGGAGCGAAGTGACTGGCAAGCAATAGACATCTTCCTGTAGGATGGGGTCAAAGATGCTCGGCGCATTCTGCTGAAGGCTCTCCACATTGTAACCGCGCCTGAAACATGTATGCGCTGAACACCAGGCAAAATGTCTTATAAGTTTGTTGGACACGTGCAAATAAACGTGAGGTCATACATTCACACCATGGGGCCAGGCCACCATTGTATATATATATATGGAATAACTTCACTTCCAGCTAGGGGAGAAAAGGAAAAGCAAACAAAGCTTTGCAGCCTAGTCTCTGCTTGTAAACACTCAAAGGAAGAAACTTGCCGCAGCTCTTCTTGGTGAGCTCGTTCGTGACCTGGGTGGTCAGGCTCGTGAAAGGCGTTTTGTTTTCATGTCGATTTTTTGATAGCAAATCATTTTTTTAAGGGGGCCTGAGAAAAGATATATTGCATGTTTTTTGTTGACAAGCAGTTGAGACAAGGGAAAATGAAAAGAGATCTCAACTTTCCCAGCCAACTGAGTTCAACTGAGCGCCGCCGCAAATCTTTTTTTGCGCACATTCTTGCTAGTTGGGTCACTGTGGACCGACCGCTAGGCAGATCTCAGGGTAGCTGAGGTCTGGCACGATTCCACAGCGCCCTGTACTTGGCAGGCCTGTCGCATTCAATGCCACTGCCATTGCCCTGCCTCACGGCGATTAGATGGCCAATCTTGCCAATGAGAAGATGTAGACCAAGACCAGGCATGTGAATCATGGCCCCATCTCCACGAACTTTGCCAGCGCCATGGGTCATCATGGTGGCTGGCGCCTGCCCAGTTTCCATCATGCCTTGGAATGTCCTGGCTGTGGTCTTTGTGTGACCGCTCTACCCACGCCCCAGTTGGTGGTGATTGGGGTAGTGGGCGCTGATTTGCCCCTGCATCCCCGAGTTCCACAGGAGGAGAGTCATATTCCCTCCATTCACGGTGAAAATAGGTTTCCGGCCTATTCCAATCTTCTTGAGGCCAAGGCTGCTCTTCTGCTGTGTTCCAGCGCCTTCCTTGGAAGGTAGCTGGAGGGCAAGAAGCCTGCCTTCGATGGCCGTGGTGGCAGTGGTGGGCGTGTTGCCGTTTTGCCCAGGAATCGCCTGCAGCTATCCAGCGGCCACAATTGGCACACTGCTCACGGGCAGCGGGCATAAGACTAGCGGCGTGTTGGCACTTTGAAGACGCTAGCTGGTGTTGCCGCAGTGCCCATCTTCCACCTCGAACCACATGCTGACAAATTGGGCATCGGATGAAACCATTGGCCTCCAGATCTGCATCCACCCCTTTGTTTGGGGTGGGCCCTGGGTCATATCCCCATGTTTGCGAGCCTTCCCCCGCCCCAGGAGTTGGGGTAGGGGGAATGGCTAAAGTGGAAGCTGAAGTAGCTGGCGCAATGTCTGTGGTGCCAGTGGCTTGGCCTCCATCATTGTTTGTCGGCGGAGCTGCAGCAGTAGCATTGGCCGCCATGGCGTGCTCAGTTTTGTTTATACCAGGCTCATGGCAGAAAGACAGGTTGGGCCCAGATGCTACGTTTGAAACAAGAATTCTGCTGACCAACTTGCGCGCAGCCACATCCGTTTGTTTGCGCTCACTTCAAAAAAACACACCCAAGCAAGATGCAATTGCAGAAGGTTCTATTAAGATGATTGCGCCAGCCACAAGCAACACCGTGCCCTACACTGTGCCAATCATGTTTCAAAACCAGGTAAGTGAGCGAAGCCTCCATGGTCAGTCATGTCATGGTGATGTGACTTTTTGCTTGCCGAGCGAGCCAGCTTCGGTCCACCAGCCTTTGTGGATGGCAATCTGAGAGTGAGCTCAAGTTGCGCACTCTGCTGCGTCCATGTGGCCAGCAAAGCTTTTGGAACACCAAAGCCACAGAATTGAGTTTTTTTGTCACACCATTTCTGGCGAGTCATGGGGCTATGGTTTAGGGTGCATCACCTGCACACGCGAGGAGAAGAATTGATAACCTTCAACAAGGGAAAGACCCCCGTCTCAAGCTATCCCAGCAGTCATGAGGTTCCCTGTCTTCGGTTAAAGAACAGCTACACCATTAAGAAAACGATCATTTATAACCCTGGCTGCGGTGAAGGTGTTCGGCTTTATTGTATTTACTTGCAGTTGGGGGCAGCATTGAACCTGCGAGCCAATGTTCACAACCGCCCTGATTGTGGTGAGTTGCGTTTATGTGCTGCTAGGGGTGTCATTCAACCTATTGGTGCTTGAGTTCCACAGCTTTGCTTTGGGGAACTACCAGGGGAGTGGTGAGAGCGATCACCGGCCGAATGGGCTGTAAGCCTCGCGCTGACCATTTGACTGACCAAACCACCTTGGTGTAGGGGGTCGCCCACCGTGTGGTTTCAAGGCAGCCAGCCATCGAAGTCAGTGGCAAGGTGAAAGAACCATCAGCGCCTTTCTTGTCGTCAGAGGTAGGTGCGTTCTCTGGCCGGAATAGCGCCTGGTTTTTTGGCCTCAACGCAAAAAAGGTCGTATCATCACTTCTGGGCTGCTCAGCCAGCTCGTAGTAGCAAATGTTGACACTCAAAGGTGTCACTGCTCGTTTTTGCGCTACGACCCTGCCCAGTTTGGAAAGCTTTCCTTCAAAGAACACCTCTGAGTTTGAGTTCTCAATCTCGTACAAGCAATCTGCTGGTCGGGCTTGGAAATCTTCCTGCGTCTTTCCTTTTTGTCCCTGCATCAGGAATTGTCCCTTGTAGTATCCGGCCAGTGTGGTGCCGGCTGGAAGGGTGACATCCCCTGAAGTGCCTTCATTGGCTATAAACTTCCTGTTCCCAATTGTTATCACCAGCTTCAAGACATTGCCCTTGCCCCTTTGGTGTGGTGATGGCAGCGCCGCTTGCCAGCGCAATGGCTTTGGCAAGTCAGGCAAGTCCAGTGGCTCCAAGGTGGCAGGCTCCGTCTTCTGAACCTTGGGAGCGGGCTCTGCTGATGCCGCCAGGTTTGAAGCAGTGTCTGACCCAGCGCCAGGCCCGCGCTTGTTCTTGGGCCCTTTGGCTGCGTCTGTGTCACTGCGTCTGTGTCACAGTCCTTGACATCAAGCCAATTCGATGCCCGAGCACGCGCCAACCATTCCTGGAATTCTTGGCCGTGTCTTGGGTGGTCGTGCCAAGTCTGCGGCAATTTGTCTGGGGTGCGAATCGTTTGGAGGCCTTCCACTTTCTTGGTGGACCAGGTCAACGTAGTCAACTCTGGCTTGGGCGGCAATGCTGTCGTCACTTCAGGCGGTAGCTCCTTGGCCATCAGCGGAGGAGCGCCGCTCGGGTAAGGGAGCTCCCCACTCAAAAACCCTTCTGTCAGCCAAGTGCACAAATGATCAACTTGCCATTCTTTTTCTCCAGCGCTGGCTGAGAACCCAAGGTAGTAAAGTGGAATGGTTATGCTTTTCGATGCGCGTTCCAGATACGCAGCCTTGGCAAATTCCAAGGTGTGCGCTGTAGTGTCCACCACCAAGATAGCTGCGCGGCTCTGCAGGTCGCTTGGCACGATCGATTGCAGGACCTTCCGCGCAGCGTCTTGGCCTATTTGTTGATGTTTCTCAGCCTGCGAGACATGCGTTGTCGTGTCGCTGGATGCTGGAAGGGCGTCCTCATTCATGTCCTCTATTACCAACATTTGGTTGGAAGGCAACATGGGCACTTCGGTTAGCACAGCTTGCTGAAAGACCTTGGCGCTTCTGAACACTTGCCACACAACTTTACTCTTATTTTCATCTGTGCCGCCAGGAAAAAGGATCACCCCTGGCTGCATCAACGCCCGCCGCTCCCGATCATCAGTCTTTCCGGAGTAGGCGACGCAAAACCTGCTGTCACCATTCAAGCACGCGTTGCCTAGCTGTGTCCAGCATTGTTGTTCTGCTTTGCGCAGGCTCCCTTTTTTGTAAAAGTGAGTGGGAGTGAGGCATATTGCCATCTCCGTTCACCAGTGCCCCAGTGAGGTGGGCTTGGCCTTTCTGGAGCTGCGCGCTGTAGGTGCTAGGTGACGACCAGTTTATGATAGACACACAGTGCACGGACTCACGGTCTTGGAGCTGGTTCATTCTCATAACTTGGTCTGCCATATCGATCGCTGCCTTCATGTTCACTGCATCTCTTGGCCCCATGACTTCGAAATGCATTTGCCAAGCTGCGCCTGTTTTCAACAAGCTGCTGGCGACATCTTTGGCTTGCGCTTGCCTTTTGGCAGTGTGCTGTAGCTGTTGGAAGTACAGCGCAGCATCCCTGTCATTGCACTTGATTCTCCAACTCTCGTAGGTGGTAAAGTCATGGTCTGCGGAAGCCAGAGCGAGCTGAAACGCTTGGGCCTCAAGCTCGCCAGCGGAGATCTTTGGCCCCTGCCCAATAGCAGTCAGCTTGTCATCGCGCTTGCTTAGGCAAGTGGCGATGAGTTCTTGGAACCAAGTCAGCTCGGCAGGCTGGAAACTTGCCTTGCCCTCTGCAAAAGCTGCTTGCAGCTCCAATTCCATTGACCCGTTCCCTTCAAGGAATGGGGCCAAAACCCTTTCTTCAACCATTTGCATTGGGATGGGGTGTTGCGCGACCAACTCGTCGATGCAGCTTGACAAGGTTTGTGCCATATTGAGGGCTTCCTCTAGCGTTTCCTTTTCCAATTTTTTCCTCATGGCTGGCGGTCTTCTTGCGTGGCAGGCGTGGACATATTTCAAAAACAGGCGCCACCCTTCATGCGTAACGGTCAAACGCTTCTGCCACGCTCGTTCCATCCCGCGTGGCGTATACCCGGGTGACAGGCGCTTATTGGCGAATGACTCGCCGGTGAACGCCGTGGCCTCACCAAAATGTGAAGCGTGGGCCAGGAGCAGAGATATTGAAGCCTGAGGCAAATCCAGAAGTAGCATGATGGCTGTGCGCTTCTGGCCTGTCAGGCTCGCCTCTCAGGTGGCTGAGTCATTCCACCGCCAATTTTTTTGATAGCCAAGTAACCGCACAGTGGCCCTTCCGAATATCGCCTCGGGCGCTGAGCTTAGCATTTTCTAAAAGCAATTGAAGCAGCGTCTGTTGCCACCAAACTCATTCTGCAGGCCAATCTTTGAAGGCTGGCCCATAATGCTGGGTTGAGAGAGGCGACATCGGCTTTCAAATGGAATATCAGCACATGCGCCAGAAATAGAACGCTGGTGGCGCGGGCCGCTCCCTTCACATAATGAGTGAAAAACAGTGGGCTTGCATGGTCTTCAAAAACGCCGTCTGTGGGCCCTTGGCACAGCAAAATCGGATCTCCATCACTCACAAATGAATGTGTTAAGAACTCATCGATCAACCTGCGCGCGGTCACCTTGAACGTAGCAGGCTTTGAGGAGCAGTCCTTGGTCCAGCCCAGGTGCCACAGAGACATATTGAATGTCTCGCCAGTGCTTGGCAGCGCCGGCTGTTGCCAATACGTCAAGTCTGGACGCTGGGGAAAGGTGTCCCGCAAAGCAGTGGTGAACTCCGTCCATCCAGGACCGGGCGAACTGCCCAAGACTTTCTCCAAGTACTGCACCGGTCCCCCAACAGTGTCCAAAATGTGGTCGGTGATATGCAAGACTTGCTCTCGAAAGTTCTCTGGCTGCAAAGCAGGCGCATTCTCCACCCACTTTCTCAGGGATGGGGCAATGGGATCTTGGCCAACTGGTTCCTGTTCGGCGCTCAAGGATAGAGTTCGACCCAGGATTCTCCGGTTTGATTCAGACGGCGTTGGTGGGTCTTTGCAGTGTCCGCCTTCTGGCAAAGGTGGGACCTGCGCATTGGCTTCTGCTGTAAGCTCGGGCTTCTCTTCCTTCACTTCTGGTGTAGGCTCGAACTTCTCTTCCTTGGCCATGGCTCACACAGCTGCAATGTCTTTGTTACCCAGTGTGGTGCTGGGTTCAGTAGCCCAGTGGCTGCCCAAAAGAAAAAATCTCAAAAGACGAGAACTTCGAAACCCCAAAAACTTGACTATGTGGGGGTTCGCAAATCCTGCGCCCCTAGATCGTCAAGTTTCAAATGAAACTTGACCAGCGCTCTTTGTAAGGCATACAAACTTGACTAAGTGGGGGTACGCAAATCCTGCGCCCCTACATCGTCAAGTTTGTATGATGTAGAAAAGGGGATCGTCAAGTTTCAAATGAAACTTGACTAAGTGGGGGTACGCAAATCTTGCACCCCTACATCGTCAAGTTTTGAGAAAAGTCCTTCAATCATGATTGCGATTTTTTTCCTGCCATGTCCTGCTAGTCAGAGTGACCCGCTGACCGTCCAGCTTCACACCTTGGATGGGTCAAGAAAGCCAAATGAATTAGGCCGGTGGGTGCTGCTCTTCCCACTCAAGCCGCACTGCCTTTTGCAAAAGGCCCACGAACTCATCAGTGTACTTTTGACACCACGTGGACAATTGAATCCCTCCTTCGCTCCCTTCTATGACCGCGTGTGGCTCGGTGCAATTGCACTGAAGGGGGGCAAACAGGCACACAATAGCTGGACAGTTAGTCATCAGCGTTGTGCGTTTCTTGATCAGTTTGCGGGTGATGGGAGTGCGGAGTCCAACTTGGCACTGGTCAAATGTTCACCTTTTGCACGAGCCTTGTAGCTGCCACTGCTAGGACTGAGCGCCTCTGCCATGAGGTGGCTCGGTATGGATGTTCATGAGCGAAAAATCGGTCCTGAATGATTTGATGAGATGCCACATTCATGGCGTAGTCTAAGAGGCAGTGAGCTTCCTGTAAGCGCTGCTCCTTGATCGCTGTGTTCATCTTTTTCCAATTTGCATTTTGCATGGTTGAGTACATGGTGCATGGTGGACTGAGCATGGTGAAGAAGGGCCGATGCTCCACCATCAGTCGCCATGCGCGGGCGCGGTCCTCAAAGTGTAGAAAGTTGTACCCCGTGTTGAGGTCAAAGCTGTGCACCGCGCGGAACTGCTCCCGACGCAATGGGATGCAAACCCGTGGCGGCGAAAAGAACTCCATGAAATGATGTGGCTCTTCGTCTGCTATGGTGATCACAGTCTGGTGGCTGAGCAGCCTGTCAGAGTCAGCCCAGAAAACTGACACGCTATTCATAATAAACAGCCCCCTCCCCCCCAAAAAACTACATTTACGCGAAGATGACATGTAGCCTTCTTCTTTTGGCGCCGCGCCCGTCATCGGTTACCCAGATGACCTCCACATTGTCCGACATGGCTGCGGCCCACTGAACAGTGAACAGTGTTCTTTTTCTATGTGACTATGCCGGTGTTCTGTCCAAATGTCCAAATGTCCAAAACATAGTTGGCAACTTGAAGCTTGCTACTATTATTTCTGTGTGAGGCCAAGGCTTAAATATGAAACAATTCTTTTCTTCGTTCTGTCCCTGGCATGGTTCTATTGCCACACCCAAGCACTCTGGTCATCATTGAGGATGAGCCCGGCTCGTTTGCGGCAGGGATTGCAGCCTACATGGCTGTATCTACATCGGCTGCACCCGAGGTGCAAAGATGCATTCTCTGGCATCGGGAGGAGGCCTAGTTTAGGCCTGGTGGAAGGTTTGGGTTTGGCCTTTGGTTTGGCGGCTGCTGTCGCTTTGCCTTTGGCTTTTGACTTTGCTGCCGGCGGTGGCTCCGGTGCCACATGGGCTGGAGCGCCCCCGGCACCATGAAGCATGGCTGGTGCACCCATCATTTCATTACCGCTTTGCGGCGGCGCCGCTTCCATTTGCGTTCCAGCATCCGGCGGCGAAGGCTCTGGATGGCTTGGCATGGCCTCTGGCGGGGGCACCTTCAACTAGGGCTGCTTCACTTGCAGGCGCCTGAATTTTAAAGGTGGCCTGGCGACTTGAACTGGGGCTGGCTTGGTGTGGTTCCAATTGAAAGTGTTTGCGTCCAACTTAGTAGGCACCTGTTCTGGCTCCAGTCTAGCTGGCGGCGGTGTCACACCTGAGATCATCCAAGACATCGGCGGTGGAATCCATTCGTCTGATGCGTTGTCTTGGTTCTCCTGGATGACTTTCAAGAGGTATGAGCAACCTGCGTTCATGCACCATGGTTCCCGCGCTATACATTCTGCAGTTTTTGTAAATTCCCGTATCTGTCGTTGGGAAAAGGCCGCTCTTGGAGACAGTTCGGTGGGGCCTTCTGGCGCCAGTCCCAGAAAATCAGAAGCTTGAGCGAAAACCAATGGTTTCTGGCTCAGTTCGGAATCGCTCAAATACTGGCGGCAAGACATGATGACATCACCTCCTTGAGGGCTTTCGTCGCGGAGGTCGTCCAAAGGGTCGGACCAGTGATCCCTCCGGCAAAAATTAAAGCAATGGACAGCCTCCTCATTCCGCATTTTCTGCCATTTGGTTTGTAGGTGGCCGGAGACTTTTATCTCTAGGCTTTCAAAGTAACGCTTGAAACTTGGAGTGGCAGTAATGCGATGAACTGCTAGCTCCCTTTTTTCGCGTGGCTGCACACCAGCCAGAATTGCTTCGCAAAAAGAAGTGGGGTCTTCTAAAATTGTGCACTGACCAAGAGCTCCGCGAATCTCACTGAAGCGTTGGTCGATTTTTCCGTGTGTGTGTCCGACTCGAAATTGAGTTAGGACCACAGAATCAAACAGATTTCGGCTCGCTAGCCAAGATGCAAGGAAGAAGGCTGTGCTGTTCTTACCTTCGGCTGACGCGTTGTCGGTGTGAATTCTCAGGTAGCGAGGCAGACAACGTCCTCGCGCCTGGAATGCGGCTTGGGAAACTTCAAGGCAATGACCGACAATAGCGCAGTGTAAGTCTGCGTTCTTGCTTATGTCGCAATCGCAAACATAATAGATTTCTTGCACCCCTTCGATGATTGCCCCCACCAGACAAAGCTCTGGTCTCCAAAGATTCTGAAATTCCTTGGAAGCGCTGATGTTTCTATAGGGCATCGGAATTTCGCTGCGTCCATCGCGTCTATGGTGATGGATAGCACCGGCTCCGACACGGTACCAGTGACCGCTCCTGAGGATATCTGGGCTTGCAGACACAAGCGTTTGTCGGCCTGTCTGTCACGCATAACATCCGACAAATGGCTTGAGTATTCTTCAGAGACACGCCGGCAATCTTCTGGCGAGCTGACTTGTTTCCGATATTGCTTAAACTTTTCACAGGAGATGCACTTTGAATGCTGTCCTTCCACTCTGATCTTGAGACGCTTTGCCCAACTCAAATGGTAGCAGCCCACGAAAGTGGAATAGGCCACTTTGCAATGAGGCAAAAAGGTCAAGGCACAATCAAGCATCTCAGCTAAGGTAGTGCCTGGAGGCATCCAGCGCACGCCTTCTTCGTCCTCGTCCAATTTGTCCAAGTAAGCTATTGAGCTGGCTTTTGGCAAGGCTGTGGAGGTGGAGGCGGCCACCCTGCCATCCTCGCCAATGCGAACACTCTCTGCCAAATCCTCAGCCACGTTCATATACTGCCATGAAAGGCAGGTCTCTGCCTTTTGCGTGGCCGGTTTGTCTTGTCTTTGCCTTTGCGTTTCCTTTAATGAGCGCTCCGGTTGGAGTAGCCCTTGCTCAATTTGTTTGTTCAATTTCTGCATTGCAGAGGGACATGTTCCAGACCCGGTACCTGCGCCAGCCAGTTCCTGTACCCCAATCTCTCAAGCAGTGAAATTGCAATGCGACCTTTTGGTCTTTGGTGGCAGCTTCCAATGATTGCTGCAACTCAAGCACCCGCCGCTTCAAGGCTGGTGATTCATTGAGCGCTCCCTGACAGCCGCTTAAGCAACACATAGCCTCGCGGTCATGAACTGCTTCTGGGAGTGGCTCAGCATCTGGAGGCAGCTCGACTACTGAGCTGGCATCGCTGGGAAGCGATACCACATCCTCAACTTCAGAGCACTCGCCTTCCATGCTCTACAGGCTCATTGGCATGAAGCTATGCAGGTGGGAGAGCAGGAGGGTAATTATATAGCTGTAGTCTGTGGTCATTGAGACATGGTGTTAGTTGCCCTGGGGCACAGCCCTGTTTGAGCCATGTGAACCTATGCAATCAATACCCCTCCGAAAATTGCTTTGCTATCAAAAAACGTTTCCAAATGGTGCCCTTTCAAACGCAAAAAAATTCAGCAGGAGCAGCAGCACTTGTTATTTTTGCCAAAAACGCCGGTTGTCGAGTCGAGCTGGAGTTCGCGCAGCTTAATAAACCAGCGCCTCTGCAGAGGTAGCTGGCCAGCAGAAAACTCTTTCCTTGCGATAGGCGGGCTTACCCATAAGAATGATACCGCCGTCGCTTGTTTGGGCAATGCCAGCCATGCTGCTGTTGAGCCCAAGAGTCTGAAGCAGCCAAAAGCTTGCCACATCCCCAAGGACAGCGCTGCTTCTTCGGGCCACGTCCAGCCAGAGACAAGCATCGAGAGGAGTTGCGCTGGTGTGCCTTCAATGCGTTCATATCATTGGCTTGTCGCCCCGTGCACTGGATACGCTTGCCAATCTCACATTCAAGGTTCCAACGCTGCACCCGGGCCTGCTCTTCTTGGCGAACAGTGGCGCCCTGGTATGAGGGTGGCCACTGGTGGTCATTTTGGTACGGCTGCGTCGCCCAATCATTGGAATCGGAAGATGCCGGGCGATAGCAGCTGCGGCGGCTGTCACGCGAATCACTTCGGCCCCGCCTTGAACGGGATCTGCTTTGAACTCGTGTCGCTGATCGCCGGTCCGGCGATGGTGGTGTCAGAGGCTGTCGCCGCTGGTGGGGCGATGGTGGTGTCAAAGGGCGACGGCGTGGTGACAGTGTCCGCGATGGAGATCTCGGGGATTTGGTGGGGATGGGCAGTGGGCTGTCCAACTTCCTTGCAGAGGCGGCGGCTGTTTGGCGTTCCCTCTCCTTCTTCTTGAGTTTTTTCTCCTTTTTGCGCTTCTTTTTCTCTTGTTTTTCATCAGCGATTGTAGTCGCTGTGTGGGCAGCAGGCTCAGGCTGATTCACATTCTCCACCGCTGCGTTTGCAGTGGGTGGAGTGTCTGCTGCTTCCATGGCAGCAGCTGCAGCTGGGCCAGTGGGCCTGTTGGACTGCCTCGGGAGGCCACCTTTTAAAGAGGCTGCGGGCACACCAGACCACCAGTTCAAGGTGCAACACAAGTGTCTATTAACCTATGCTATGAAAAATGAAAGGCAAAGGTCTTTTCTTGCCTGAGGTACGCGCTGTGTCATCAAAATTAATATTACTGAGGGGCCACTGGCATCGCTACCAGGAGCAAGGACGCTACTAAGGGGCTCCTGGCATCGCCACTAGGAGCCAGGACGCTACCAAGGGGCTCCTGGCGTCGCTACTAGTACGTGCATCGCT
>CAXAMN010028894.1:164924-176854 GCA_963970005.1 Durusdinium trenchii | reverse complement strand
AACAACTGCCCAAGATCACCTCAAGGTTTGTCCTGAACATAACTCCTCCAAACACAAACCAAACCCGGTCGAAAAGCAGTGCGCGCGAAGGCTCGAACACAAGGCAGCACACGCAAGCCTCATGAGGTTTCTTCTCGCAGCGCAACAGACTCAAGGAGCTTGTTTGCCTCTCCGGCTTCTATTCTTCCTTAAGACTTCTCGCTCCCATTGCCTTTTGCTTATGGGTGGGCCAGGGTATTCTAAAAACCAACGCTCGACTCCATCTTTACAAGTGCGAGCACGGTACCCAATGCGGTCCTCAGAACCGCTGGACTGTTTTGCGTGATCCCCAGCTTTCGTGGCCGTGCTCACAGATGCTTCGGGCTTTGCAGCAAGCCAAACGCCAGGCGGTCTATCAGGAGATGGTGGATCGCTATTCTTGTCCTTCTCCACGTTCTCGGCATTGTCACACGCTGGCTCACCTTTTTCGGCAATCTCTACATGTGTACCATCGCCGCCTCCAGAAGACTGTGTCCTACTCGTGTCACCGTCTTCTTGCTTGTCATCGTCTTCTTGCTTTATCTTGTTGTGACCAACAATAGGGTCAACTGGGCCAACCTCGTCCTTGACTTTTTGCTTCTGATATCTGGACACGCAGATACTAGTTTTGAATTGTGGTAATGGTGGAGACGGTGGAGCCTCCAGATGCAATGGAATCTCACATTCAACCTTCACCATGGGTGCATTGACATCGCCACCCTGGCTGGTGCAGCTGTCATCCAACCCAATCGTCCTCTCGTCCAGCTCATTGCCCGAAGTGTTTTTCAGTTCCTGCTCCACATCTTTCCGGCGCCAGGCGAAGCATGTTTCATTGTCTGTAGGTGGTGAGGGAGACATCCGCTGCGGTCTGCGCCGTCGCCGCCTGTTCGATGACTCTCTCTTGCGTTTCCTCTTCTTGGAAGTCTTGCCACCATGCGCGCCAAGGGAAGATGATGAAGGCGTCTCGAACGAACAGGCTGCTTATAAAAAGTAAGTCGAGTAATGTTATTTAGTATAGTCTGCTCTACAGTACGAACTCTTATGTTTGGATCCTTTGAACCAGTGCTTCTTGAGCCGACTCAAGCAAAATGAGCCCACTTCATGGTCCCAACACGGATGCCCAACTGCAATGTCAGAACAAAGTCTATACATATATATAATATATTTATATTGCGTTTTTTTAAAGGGGGTGGCTTATATAAACCCTTTGGGAAATTAGCAAACATCACCCTTTCACGCAATGCACCATAGATCGATCAAACATTTCGAAGACAGGCGCAAAAAGGAACCTCGCAGCAAACTGCCACCTGATGCCCCAACCCCCAAGAACCGTAAAGGCGATTTTCCAACCCCACGGAAATCCGGCGTCTGAACCAAAGCGGCCCGCTGAGCCGCAAACAAGAAGCGGCCCGCAAAGCCGCTCAGCACAAAAAAAGGACCCACACGCGGCCTTCAAAGCCGCAGCAAGCATTTGCAGCCTACTCTGCTGGAGGCGGTCCAAAGCGACGCTGAACCCAGCATGACTTGGTGCAACCTGCAACCCAGCGGCATTTGGAGCACCCTTCTGGCCGCAAGGATAACATCTTTTTCTTGGACGGCCAAGCTTCCTTGAAGCTGTTTTTGCCCACTGGTTTGGCTTTGTTTCCCTTGGTGCCCGCACCCTTAGCGGCAGCTTTGGCCTTGGCCTTCTTGCTCTTTGACGCTGGCGCATCGGCCTTGGCCTTGTTGCTCTTTGACGCTGGTGCATCATGCGCTGCTGGCCTCTTCATGGGCAATCCACACTGTCCCACTTTTTTGGCACCCTCCCGCTCATCCATAGCATTGTCCAGGGCTTGGAGGGCCTCTTTCACACTTTTCTTTGCAACTTGCCTCTCCATGGCCTGTGTGTCTGGCTGTGGATGAGACTTCGTGGCCGAACTTTCTTGTGATGGTTGAGGCTTGCTCGCAAAGCTTCCTCCTGATGGTTCAGGCTTAGTAGCCATGCTTTCTCCTGATGGTTCAGGCTTAGTAGCCATGCTTTCTCCTGATGGTTCAGGTTTGGTAGCCAAGCCTCCTCCTGATGGTCCAGGCTTGGTAGCCAAGCTTTCTCCTTTGCGATGGTCCAGGCTTGGTAGCCACACTTTCGGCTGCCGCCTGACTCCCATCAATCAATGCCCACTTTCAGGCCAGCCTGTGTTTCAGCCACAGCAGCGGGCAAGGCAACTTCTGGGCCGGGCAAGGCAAGCTGCGCTGGGCTTGCCACGGGCATAGTCAATGCCAGGGGTGACGCACGGTGAGCGGCTTGACCAGACCTGGCCAGCCCTTGTTGATCATGAGCCCACTTGTCCAAACTTCCCTGAAAGAGGTTCTCCACATGGGGCCGCTGCAGCAAAGCTTGTGCCACGCAGCTCAAGTGTGAATGCAGCAACGAAGCTATTCCACGTTCCATCTTTGGCGGCTCTGCGACGTTCTTATTCGATTTCCTTAAAGGCATAGACCTCGCCAGGTAGATGAGCTCCTCCACTTTCAGCCTCAAAGTTGGCTGCGCGCAGAGATGAACATCATCAAATGCACGTTCAGAGAAAGAGACGCTATTGTTTTCCCTTTCCTAGTTAGCAGCGTCTGATTTGTCTTCCAAATCTTTCCTTTCATTCTTGCGTTCAACAAATTGAAAAGATGTGTAATTACTACGTCAAAAAACTGAAAAGATCATGTAATTACTACGCACAGAACAAGAGTCTTTGGCTCTGCAGGCCTTTCATCACCAAAAACATGTGTCTGGAGTGTTGGGTCAAGGCGTTCAAAAGCATCTGGAAGAGACCTGAGGTATGGGCCGATCACAGTGTCGTCCGACGCCTTTGACAATTCCAACACTGCTTTGACCTGGCTCTTCACTGTTTTGTGCAAGTCGAACCATTGACTTGCCGTCTGTACTTGGCTTTTGCCCTGCTCGGTCCTCAGCACCAACATTGCTGTAAGGGTCCCCATGACAGTTTCAGACGGGCACCTCAGACCCAGCTTGTGCAAGTGTTGGACCACTTTTCTCAAAACCACCGAAGTGTTTGGCAGCGTCAGGATGTCACGCCACAACTCCTCCGTCAAGAACAAGGCCCAATTCAACCATTCTTGAAGAGGTCGCTTAGCTCTCGGGTCCAAGGGTGCTTCTTGCACCTTTGAACGCAAGGCGTCCCAAATCTCTTTCATGTCATCGGCCGAAATCAATGGTATAGCTCCTTTCAAGGCACTTCCCAAAGTCGTGGCCTGCTCGAGGCTCATCCTGGGCAAGGCGGTGATCTTGTCTCGAATTGCGCGAATGTGGGCCTGGACCAAGTGAGGCTCTGCCGCTGAAACCTGGAGAAAGGCAATCAATGCCTTTATTTGGGTTTCCAATCCCTCCGCCATGGCGCCCAAATTGGATGAAAAGGCGGCCCGCAAAGCCGCCCGCGAACCTTTGCGTTCGAGTGGGGCAAAAGGCTCACAACCAACATGCATCACACACCCCAGCTTAGAAAGCAGCCCGCAAAGCCGCCTAGGCCGCGTTTATGCTTCAGGCATGAAACAAATGGCTCACAACCAACATGCACATACCAGCTTGAAAGGCGGCCCGCAAAGCCGCCTATTGATGTTTGGCATAAACGGCGTGAAACAAAAGGCTCACAGACAAAACGTGCGCACAACAAGCGTCAACCCGCGCGCTCTGACATTGCCTTTTTTTCCGCCTGAAAAGTGACTGTATACTTAGATTTGGAAATTACAAAAGATTCTATAGGCCCCCGGAGCCCAGCCAACACAAGATTCTATATATAGGCCCCCGGAGCCCAGCCATTTGGCAACTTAGATCGAAACTATGCAAGATTCTGGCGGCCCCCGGAGCCCAGCCATTTGGCAACTTGAGGGTGGGGCTGGAAAACCAACACCTGCTCACATTGATCATAAACATTCCACACGTGTAGCAGGGCGCGCTTCTCGGGATTCAAGAACCTGTTGCCCTTCACAATGTAGTAAACTGGGTGGCTGTTTGCAAGTTGCAAAAGTTGCTTTTGAAAGTTTGTGTATATAGTTTTTTGTGGTCAATGATTCAAAAGTCCGGAAAAGTCCGGAAAGTTAACATAGATATTTTAAAAACTTTTTTAAAACTTAAAGTGAAAAGTTTGGGAGCTCCGGTGGTTTAATTACACCATTGTCTTAGACTGTCATTGTCACGAAAACCAATCGCTCTTTTTCTCAGTGGACAGAGCGCTCCACAGATCACTATGTCTGTCTATTCCACTTGGTACTCAAGTCACTCCTCTTGTGATTATTGCATCTGTCATGCATCATTGTCATGTATGTGTTCGGTCAGGTGACTTGAGTACCAAAAGCTGAGCCTAGGCAAAGGGCAAATTCCGGCAACAAACACCCAGCAACCCATAATCCTTCCAAACAACAGTCTCAAGTGGTTAGCTTTTCTCTACTCAGTGAACTGTGACACTGTTCAACAATGAAAGACACTGACAGCCCTTTGCCTACTAAGGCCTACTAAGGCGCTTTGCCCATTAAGGTGCGGGCAGTGCCGGCAGCCCCGGCAGCCCTACCCTAAAAGAGTATCGAGCTGAAATTGCTTCGATATCCTCAAAGTCATAGACTTTCTCAGTCAAATTTACTAAAAGGGCCCACTTATTGAACAGGCGGGCCAGTTGCAAACAATTGTCCAGCCAATCACTCACTTCAGCGGTGTGGCACTCATGGTTGTTGCTCAATGCCAGGTCGGCCAGCAAACCTTCCATTCTGCATCCAAGGGTTTCATCGTTGGTCATCTTGGCCTCAGATGAGAAGCAAGGCAAAGTCCGAAACAAAAGAAAACATGGTTTGACTACTGACTATTAAATAGGTAAAAAATCAGGTGACAATCACATGAATGACAATGACAACAATTCAATGACTTGAAACTTGACACCATGGTTCGTTGACAACGTATGATGGGCACACTAAGCGTAGGAGGTTCCCAAAGTTTGCGTTCCCGAGTTCTGGCACCGACAGCGCCCTGAGTCTATCTCGGTTGTCGTGGAAGAGGTTGTGCCAGTTAGACTGACCATCGTAGTGGTAGACCACGGCGATCCCCTCGACCTTGGCCTGTGTTGGCGCCATTTCAAGGAGCTTGTCGAAGATTCCATCACAGGCTTGCCAAACCTGCTTTGCCTTCTCCGCATGGGCCACTGCCGAGATCTGGGCTCCGCGGGATGTCATGGCAAACTAGGTAACTAGGCGCTGAACACAAGACTTGGGCCTGGACAATGACAATGACACATGACTCAACAATGATTTGGGCCTGTCAATGACATCCTTCAAATTTATGACCCAACACCTAAGCCTAAGCTCTCTGACGTGAACACTGACAATAACTGACTGCAACCATGTTTACTAAATGGCTGCAACTGCTGATGCCTTGATTCCTTCAAACAATGTCAACTACAACGCAAGTGACTGCAAACAGCTGACTCTCATCCTTTTGCGAGCTACAAGTGCAAAAAGCATCAAAACATCTAGTTGCACTTTCCAGACTTTTGACAGCAAACAACTATACACAAACTTTCCGGACTTTTCCGGACTTTTGCATCATTGTCATCATTGGCAACATGCAAACAGCAACTCATCACACTAATAGAGTGCCAAAGTCTGTTGCAAAGGCTGTTGGCAGGCCTCGGCCAAAGCGGGGACATACAACCAGACGCAGTACAATGAACAGATGCAACTGGACATAAGACAATCACACTCAACCCTGTGCATGTTTTATGGCACACAGACGATGGTCGTTCTTGATTAGACTCGACAAAGTCATTAGCAACTGCTCCGCTCTTTTTGAGACTCAGCTATGCCGGTATGTCCAATGTCAAGGACATTGGAAGTCCATTCTCAGCTGCGACGGCATCGACCGCAACCATTCTTGCTGTAGCGGCACTTGCTGCAACCCGTTGATTTGTCCTTGAACACCGACGACGCAGGCCGTTGCTTCGCTTTTGGAGCACTGCGGCCTTTTGGAGCGATGGTCGGCGCCGGCAGCATAGTTGATGACGGCCTTTTGATGACTTTCCCACACTTCTTCTTAGTCTTGCCACCCTCAAGTCCATCAGCTTCCTCCTTTTTGTTGTCCTTGTCATCCAGATCCTGGGAATCAGGATCACTTCCTGCCTCATCCTCCATCTTGTCATCCTCAAGGTCTTCCTCTTTGAAAGTAAAATTTGGCCAGTAGGCATCTTGAGAACATCCACCGGACATGGCTTGCAAAAAGTTGCCAATGATGACCGCGCTTGAGCAAGGCTGACAGTTGGCACACATCAAGTTTAACTGACAATGGGAACAGTGGGTGGCAGCCAGTTGAAGAAACAGTTGAAGGTGGCAATGATGAAGGTGGCAATGACACTGATGACAATGAGACTTAAAACAGTTTAACATTTTTCACACCCTGGCCACAGTGAAGCACGATGAAGGCCCGGAGTGTCAAAACTTTATTAAGGCCAAATCAAAAGCACTACTCACTCTGCAAGATGCTTCTACTCAGAGTCATCCTCCTCGTCAGCAGTTTCCACATCATCATCATCCTCTTCCGCAGCATCATCACTCTCCTTACCGCCCTCATCGCCCTTAGGCTGCGGCTTCGGGCCACCTCGCCCGCGACCTCTTGGACGTCCACGGCCACCACGTCCACGGCCGCCACGTCCACGGCCACCACGGCCACGCTCAGGAACAGGAACATTCCTTAGTAATTCAATGAGACAATCAATCAAACCATCATTGTCAATGGTTGTCACCAACCACAAATATAAAGACAACAGCAGTAACAGCAGTGACTATAATAAAGGTTAAATTCAAGTGGCTTACCAGTCATATCATCCTCAGCCTCATCACCTGCGTCAGCCTTGAGGATTTTGGCAACATCTGCTTTGAAGGTTTTGGACTGACAATCCAAGAAGGACTTTACAGCAATGGCTTCAGCAGCAACCTGATACCACTTCATATGCTCAGGGGAGCAGCAACACACAACGGCTGGAATGCTCACGCTGAAGAGCGGCTGGAGGATAGTTGGGTCCGTGCCAGTCTGGAAGACAACGAGCTTTGGTCTAAACCGATGAAGCAGTTCCTTCCTTGGTTGACAGTGACATCAACACATGATTGTCATGTGGGATGAAACCAACGCAACGCATCAAGCATTGATATGTTTTAACAAGGACTTAAAGGACTTGGTTGACACTTGATTAGCAGGATTGGACTAAAAAATAGTCATAGGTTGACAATGAATTGCAGGGTTGGACTAGCTGGCTAAAACTAAAATATAAAACTTCTTTGTTAATCCAAAGTCGCACCAAATCTTTCGACATCACTTCAAGGCTGAAAGGCTCAGGGACAGCGGCGCCCCCAGACTCTGCCTTTGACCTGGGGTCCTTGACTAAAGAATCGCCCAAGTATGTCGCCTTCACAGTTGGGTCCAACTGGGTGAGCTTTGAAAGATCCGGTTTGCTCACATTCTGAAGGCAGTTTGAGGCCGTGGATCCAACATGTGACTTGTTTTGTCGGTTTCCGACTATCGTGTTGAGATTCTTGCCAGAGGCCACACAAACCGTTTCAAGTTGGCCCAAGTTCAAGCACCCACGGTCTTGCGACGTGGCAGTGACTGATCGAAATTCCTTCTGCTTCTTTACACTGGCGTCTTCATACACTATGTGAAACCGCTTCTGGCAAGGCTTTGCCACATTTGCGAAGCTACTCCAGAATTGATTCTGGAGCCCGTCTCTGCCTCCATCCAAAAAGAGGAACCTGAGAAATGAGGGCAGTGACATTGAATGACATTGAATGAAGGTAGTGGTGGTGTAACAATGTCAATAAATAGAAAACCTGACTCAAGAAATTCAATTTCAATGACAATGAATGAGGGACACATGGTCAAGATTAAAGAGGAGCCTGAGGATTCAATTTCAATGACAATTCAATGAATGAGGGTAGCGGTTTGACCATGACAACCTGTCACACTGTCAAAAGAATGCCAGGGCGCACATCAGAATCATGCATGTTGGGAAGCTGCAACACATCAGCGTCCCAGTCAATTGCCTCCCCAGGCTCAGCACGGGTGCTCAGGCAAGCCTTCACCACATTGTGCAAATGCTCTTTGCGGAAGGGCACTGGACTGGCAGCAGGCGTACATGATGGCACATTACCGCGGACAATGCATACATGGCCTACAATGATGTTGACCAACAGACACTCTGATAATAATGACAATGACAAATTCAAATCAATGCAAATACAAATTCAATGTCAATGTCTCCGGAACCTTTAAGATGAAGAGAACTGAGGTGGTCTGGTCCCCGCGCACCTTGAAGAACTGGCATTCACTCAAGGTTTCTGCCAGCGAGGCCAAAGACTGGTTGCCATTGACACATTTCACACTGCTTGCAATGAGCCTCCTCGCATCCTGCACACGAAACTCAAGTCAGTGTCGCAACAATTCAAGTCAGTCTGTGTCCAACTGCAAAACACCTACTTGACACACCAATGGCGTCCTCTTGACAGCTCTTCAGTGTTGCCATGTTGTCGGGAGATGCCAGGACAGACTCAGCTGTTTCAGAGGAGATGTTCTGGAGCTTGAGCAGTGATACCAAGCCTCACCAATCATTGAAGACAGTGATGCCAAGCTTAGTTTTTAAATTCAACTTAGGAAACTGCTAGGAGAAACTGTCGGAAACTGCTAGGAGAAACGATGCTCAGGACAAGTGACTGTCTGAGTCATCATTGTCCAGACTGTTGCCCTTCTTCCCATCCTCCTGGGCATCTGCTTTATTATCCAGAATTTTCTCCCACTGCTCCTTGACATCTGCATGGTTCAAGACATCGATGACACTGTGGCCACAACGAAGCCCAGTGCGAATGCAACCGTCGTAGCTGCCTTTGTATATGAAGCTTTCCAGAAATGAGAACGCCTCCTGTCCAACATCGTTCCATTTGCCAATGAACAACAAAAGATGCATGACAACTAGCCACCAACAAAATGACACCACAGGAGCAAACATAGTTTTAGCGTGAGTAGTAACAGTAAAGCGGAAGCAACCATCAACCATCAACAACAGCAACACACCAACCAACAACACCAACAACAACCCAACATGAAGAACATCGTAACTAAGTTAACAGGCTGTCAATTACATGACTCCTGAATGATGACACCTGAGACGTGACAGTGAGGGCAAGACTTCAATCAACCAGACATTGACTCATGACATGGACAATGGCAGCAATGACAGGTGACGATGATGGTCGAACACATGACAACTTCTTTGACAAATCAAAGCTTGATGTGTCCTGGGCTGTGGGGGACAGCGACCCCAGCCAGGTCATATCAGCTTTGGGCACAGCGCCATGCTGAGCAATGTCCAAATCACCACTGCCAAGGTTCTCCATGACCTTCTTCAAAGACTCTGGTGAGAATGGTTTCCCGCCAGTGTGCTTGCGATACTCAGGAGGAGAGGACAGCGCCTAGGAATTAGAATGAAATGAAATAACTACATAGTGCGTGACAATGGCGAAACCTGTCGGTCAAAATGTAACCATAAAATTATTCAGTCCCAACAATGACAATGGCAAAGCCTGTCTTCAGCAAAGCAGCATCTTTCAGCTTCTTCAAGTCAGACCCTGGCATCACTTGCGCATCATCCAATTTCACAAGCATACGGTTCAGAGCATCTGATTTGAAGAGGAGAAGATGCAGGAGCCTCAAATTCAATGTCAACCAATGTCGTAAGACTTGAACCACAAGTCAACTACAGTCTTCCAGGTGGAAAAACACAAGTTATTAAAATAGTTGGAAAACATCAATCAACATGGCCCGTGACAAAATTGACAACGAAAGATCTTTCAGTTTCATGGTCAAGTCATTCAAACATCCTCAATCTTCCAGCCAAGCCACCCTTTGCCACTTGAAGTGTTCCTGCCAGTCAGGCACTGCAAAGACATCTCTGATGGCCGGATCACTCCATTCAAAGCAGTGTCCATGAGCAGCATCAGAATTGCCCTCATGTCCTCAGGGTTTCCCTTTGATGCCTGCATGAGGCCTCAAGTTTGTAGAGTGAATTCATGGGCGACTTCTTACCACCGAAGCATTCATCGCTCTAATGCATGATCTCTCGAATTGATTGGTTCTTGAGGACATTGTCCCAGATACGCATGGCCAAAGTCACATAGGTCTTCGAGAGTTGTTCTCCATGTGTGACAGTGAGGTTGGAAGCAAATTTCTTCCAAAGGGCATCAGCCGTCATCGGCCCATGGGACTCCCCCATATCCACCTTGAAGGAGCCCAGCTGGTAGAGCCGCTGCAACTTAGGCAGGTAAAAATAAGCAAACTCTACCAGACTCTACCACTCACCCACATCCTAGACAGCTCAGCCAGGGGTACAGCCTGACTGAAAGTGAGCCTTTGCATGTCAACCTAACTGACATTGGCAGTCACAAATTCTGTCAGGTCACAGTACTGTAGTACATGGTGTCAAAAGAGGCCCCAATGTTCTCGCGGATGCGGCTTGCGTGCCAAAAGCACTCCTCCATGTTGTCACATCGGATGAACGTGGCCTTGCAGCTGAGCCACATTTTACGCCATTCAGTTTCTGCAACACCTGAGTGGTAATTTTCGACTTTGCTTGGTTTGGTGGGCCAGGCACACACACTCTGAGAGTGAACACTATGCCCACCAATCCAACTGGTAACTTGGTCTGGGCTACTGCCCTCACACTACGCAAGGATGAAGAGATGGGAAAAAGGAAGCAGGGCTTTAAACCAACCACCACACGCCCATTGATGGACTCACCTTACCACAATCAGCTCCGAACTAGAATTAAGTTTTGCCAGCAGAGGTGGCTGAGCGAATTGTTGGAGGTTCTCGCGCGAGGTTGCCAATGCGCAAGGCTGCAGCAGCAACGCTTGAGCCCATTGTACACAACACACCCATCAACGTGATTCACTCCCCAAATTTTTTTCACTTGTTTTCAGTTAATAACAATATTTAACAGCTGATCCACCCACTCCCTCTTTGCGTGGTATTTGTTTACAACGCCTGCGCAAAACCAATGAAGGAAACACTGCAACACATTGAAACCTCCATGGTGGTGAATGGCAATATGTTTACTTACAAAGACCAGAACCTTCGGCAGTGGGACGTGAGCCCTTACTTATACTAATACAAACACCCAGCCATTCACTCAGCATTTGGCAGCATGAACTGTCCATCGAAAACTTCAGTTTTCCAGATTTTCCAGTGTTCCAGGCAGTTCCAGGCCAGGCTTTCCAACTTCGCTTGGCTTTCACTTTTCTCGGAGGCTCCCAGGAGTCAGTCAGAGTCCAGCAAGGTTCTAAGTGAAACGAGCCCTACTTACCTCTTCGCAACCAGGTTGCCTATTGCCATCAAAAAATTAGCCCCTGCAGTAGCGGCGGCCAGGGCAGGCTCTACACCACTAGAAGAAGCTTCGCTAAGTTGTGGAAGCACTCCTTGTGGCTCTGCGGGCGCTGGCACCTGCGCATTAGCATTAGCCTCCACTTCTCCTGCTGCTTTTGCCTTGGAAGGCTCTCCTGCCTTGGGCCTGTGAAGGATCACAGGAGTCACAGGGGAGCATGTCGCCTTGTGCTGGTCCCACGCCCTCTTCTCGTTGGTCACCCATTTGCCACAAGAACCGCATTTTTTCTTTGAGTTTTGCGCCATCTGTGCTGAGCGACAGCGCAAGCTTGCATTCTGGTGCTGTTCCAGAGCAAAGCTGTCTGCCACCCACTTGCCACACAGAGAGCACCACATGCCAGGATCTCTTACTGGCTCCACCTGCGCTGGCCTCTTGGCTGGCTGCAGAACAACCCCAGGTTGGCTTGTGGAAGTCACCCTCGTGGTCATCGTCTGGCTGGAGCGGCTGGTCACCTGCGCTTGT
>CAXAMN010028894.1:148031-164914 GCA_963970005.1 Durusdinium trenchii | reverse complement strand
AAAAAAACCTCTTGAGACGTGAGACACCTATGCACATCAACTGGTTGGAGAAACGCGGTTTTCACACCCTTGCGGCCTCAAGAACTGATCAGCCCCTATAGCTATAGAAACAAGAGCCTAAATTCAAACACAATCTCCGAAACAGTCACCGAAACAAGTCAAAAACCTGAATTCTTGTTTTCAACCGCGCTGCTACCATCCATGCTTACACGGCTGAAAGCGCAGCGTAGCGCAGCAAAAGCAGAATCCCCTAAACCCCAAACTGCTAAGCTCGCTCACCTAGGAAGCGTTCAAGGCAGCCGTTGAAGACCGCATAGCTTTCAAAATGTTTCCCATTTGGCCCACTGAGCGGCCATCAGCGGCAAACAGCTGCAGGACTGCATTGTACTCCTCGCAACTGCACAGTGTGAGTGGAAAAAAGGATTTCCGTACTCCACAAACTTCTCCACAGCCTGCTTCGCACTGCTCCACACTCACCCAACCAGTTGGAATGAAGAGCAAATGGTTCTGCTGCAGGGTGTGGGCAAAGATCTTTACACCTTTGCCCTTGAGTTCATCCAACTTGTCCACAGTCAAGGACTCTATGAACTCAGAGACCTTGGTGTAGGTGAGCGAGGCATCGTCTGCAAACACTTTCTCTTTGACACTGGTGGCTTTGAACAAGATCACGCTCGCAGTTCCTTTTGCATGGAGGCGCAGTTGGGCCGCAGCATTCGGCTGAAGACCAACAAAATTCATTCCAGGGGAGTACCCATAGTACCACACAGCTCCCATGAACTTGGACGCGTTCTCAATTTCATCCGAGTCCAAATCCAAGAAGGCGCCAGGCCCGGGCATGCCTTGCTTCAAGGTATCTTCCATCATAGTCTTCACGGCTCCAGACTGCAAGCTGTATTGGTGCCTCCCCGACGCATCGCCCAACTTCTGGTACTGTGAGCCGAAGGTGTCAAGAGACTTCTTGAAAGAATGGTCCTGCAAACACTGCACACCTGTGGTCCAATCTTTGAAGACCCATGGCAGGTCCCAGCTGTCATTGCTTGCATCCACAACCTTCACCTGCTCAAGTGTGAGCTTCTCCATCTCCATAGAGAAGACTGGCTGCTTGGGAGCGACAACTTTTCCCTTAGCTTTGATCTCTTCTGCGGCTGATTTTGCTGTCTCGCGGATTTCTTTCAAAGCCTCTTGCCTTTGTTGATTGGCTCGCCGTTTCTGCAATCTCTTTGATTCACGTACTTTTGTGCTCAAGTGCTCAGACACATCAGCCGCAACCTTTGCGATTGAGTTGGAAATTGCACCAGCACTGCCAGACAAACACTGCCAATTTGCTTTGAGGTCCTCATACTGCTGGACACTTCGGAGGTTGAGCCCAGCTTCCACTGTGTCTTGCATGCCTTTTTCTGACGCAATCTGGTCAGATTCTTTGAACGGCAACCTGGCCTGGTTCTCCTTCAGGATGTGCATGGCCTTCTGTCCCTTCATCTTCTGGAAGTCAGCCACTCCAGCGTTCATGAGTTCTGACATTTTCCCAGTGACCTTGGCATTGAGGGCTGCATCAGCTTCAAATTTGCTCTTCAACTTTGAAACAAAGCTGCGGGAATCATCGGTCTCCTCATCGGGCAAATCCCACCGGCACAAAAAATGAAGCCTCAAGTCCAGTGAGCGCATCAACCCCAGAATGGACAAATCATCCACCAACAGGCTTGCGTCGAACGCGTTCAATTCTTTCATGGCATTTGCGCACTTCTCCTTGGCAGCACTGAATTTTTTCCTGATCGCATCAAGCTCTTTCTCCATGCTCTTCACCAGCTTTGGGCCTGCTCTGTCCACATCTATCTTGGGCTTCTTGGGGTCAGGGACCTCCGGAGTGGCCTCACCATCTTGGCCAGAACCAGGGGCTGCGCCACTTGTGGCAGATGTGACACTGGCAGGCGCTGGGATGGCTGGATTAGTGAACCAACCGTCAACCACACTCTGCCTTTGCCTCTTGACATGGGCCTGCAGCATTTGCACGTCCTCAGGCTTTGGATCTTTGAGCGGCTTGCATCCTTGAGATGTGGCGCTGTCGATGTAAGTACTCTTATCCGTCAAGCGGCTATGGCCTGCTGGAATCCAAAGCTGCAAACGGCCTTTGTAGCCATCATGGTCCCTCTCCACACGTGGATCATTAAAGTATTCCTTCCACCAGGACTCAGCCTCAGACTTGCTCAAAGCTTTCTCATTCTGGGCCCAAAGCATGAACTCACCTTCCCACATAGGTTTGCACTTTGAGCGGTCAATCACATCTGTTCTCTGCCCATATGACTTTCGAAAGTCAGCCCAGTCCAAGAAGGCCTTTCTGCTGTAGCGCTGGTCTGGCGGGTTGAGCTCGCAGAACTTGTCAATTTCCTGTTTCGCTGAAAAGTCATCAGACATGGCTTTGTTGAAAGCCTCCTTGGCTCCAGACACTCCACCTTCCTCAGCCTTTTTGGCTTGGTAGGCCATGGAATCGTAAGCTCTCTTGTGGACTTTACAAAACCTCGTGTTAGCATGCCGGGCGTCAGAGCAGCACAAACAGGATCCTTTCCCAGGGCGGCTCTTACCTTTTGCTTTCGCCTTTGCTTTTGCCTTTTTGGGTTGTTTCGGTCCACTTTCGAACTCATCATCCATGCTGGGCTGCGCTCACAGGCAGGTGTGCAACAGCTTTGTGTCAGACTAGGCCTTGAATTTGAGCGTCACGCTGTTCGCAAAACATGGTGAAAAGAAAGAAATCATCATCCAAAAGAAACGGATCACACGCGCAAAACCCACCAGTGACAACAATCTCCATTACGAGAAAGACCCTTGCAAATGCACTAGGTATAGAAACAACAAGATTTTCCTAAGCTGCTATGGTATTACATTCTTGATCAGACTTTGGCGCTGCTTGAAACCGGTCTCCCTTTTTGCATTGAAGCTAGGTATGTTTGGGTTCAAAACTTGGAAGCGTCAAACCTCGACTCAACTTGAACGTGGAGTCGTGGAGCCTGAAGAAACAACACGGCCAACCCAAGCCAGCTGCTACCGCTACTATTCATGGGTCACGGTCACAGGAGTCACTGTCAGAGTCACACATAGCAGCTGAGTCAGCTGCAACTGCAGCTTCACCATCATCGCCGATGTCGCGGCTAGATCCCTTCATGATCATGTTCAGCTCTGGCTGGATTTGGATGGTCAAATTGCACACAGGTTTGATGTTGGCCCACACATACAAGATCCAAGCGCCCAGAGCGGGCAACGACATTGAGTTTCCTGTGAGGGAAACAATCTTTTCCGTGGGCCACTCTCTGACCAAAGGCAAGAAAGCTGCGCGGTGGGGACTGCCCAGCTGAGGAAAGCTGTGGAAACCCTGCGCTGCCAAGTACTCAAATCCCACTGCAGGCCGGTTCCTCTTGAAACTCACCACAGTGCAGTGAGTCAACTGGCAAGGAAAGAACGGGCCAGAACAGCTGCAACCCTCAGCTGGCCACTGGTTGACGTCACACAAGAAAGAGCCTTCTTCTATGGATTGCTTTTCATTCCTCTCTTCTGCATACTGCTGCAAACGCTGGGCGGCCCCTGGAGGGAGCATGGAAAGCAAAGTGGTGAAATCCAAGTCTATGTCTTGCCCAATGTCCGCCGCCCCACCCCTCCGCTTCAAGCGGGAGAACACATCCCGCCTCACCATCTCACTTGAGTCCTTGGCTTGGAAAAAGACATCGCCAGTGAGCTCGGTGCTTCGCTGGAACATGTGCTCGAACTCCTGCTGCACGGCTGTGTCCGTGGTAGGCCCAACCCAAGTCCACCTGTGCAAAGAACAGGAAGAAAATACGATGGGCTGACATGACCTACTTCTTTAAAGCAAAGGCTCAGCCAATACACACACACACACACCTACTCCCCTGCACAGCTATTTTGCTCACAGTCACAAAGCAGAACCAAAAAGTTCTCACGCTGCAAGGGACCCAATGAAAACATGATCAAAAAAGAATGACTTCGGTGCAAAAAACAACGTTGCCCAACTCAAACTCAAACGTCCAAAACTGATAGGCTAACAAAACCAGACCTCACCTTCGCGAGTTCAGACCAACCGTGAATGAGCGGGGTCGTGAAGTCGGCCACCCCTGAAGCTCTGGCCCTGTCTTGACCATCAGAACCTCATGGGTGTCCTCCAACACCTCACGAAGCTTTGTTTGCACCGGGTATGCCACTGTGCACTCCTGGAAGAACATGTCCTCAAGGTTCTGTTCACTTCTGCACAACCGTTCGCACAACCATACAGCGTGTGGACGCTCACTTTCATGAGCGAACTGTGCACGCCCTCCAGCGTAGCTCCATCCTTTGCAAGTGGCGCCGGCGAACTCCACCCTCACTTCCTTTCCAGCAGGACTTGGAGCGTGAGAGTAACTTGAGCCTGGTGAGCCTTGCATGGAACCTTGGCTATCCATGTCAGGAAAGCAAGTGTCACTTCCAATGATCCTACATTGCCTGTTGTGTACCGAACACAGACTGGTGGCAAACTCCTGGAAGAAAGCCTTTCGATGGCTATGCAGGTAGGTCCACATTTGTTTGTAAGCCTCTATTTTCCTTTCTGGAGAAGCCTTCTCGTCTGGAGCCAGAGAGTCCAAATGGTTCCTGGCTTCCTGTGGTAGCCGATCTTCCAAGTTGCCAAACACACAGCTCTGACTTGAATCAACCTCGCGCGCTAACCAACACAAAATGGTCTGTGGATGACCTGCTAGGTCACAAGAGTGGATGTGACGAATCTGCGGCCAAAAGTTGAAGCTGGTCCTCATAGCCACTGCAATCTGAGCCAAAATCTCTCTAGGCGCGTCCATCCCACTGTATGAGGAAGTCACTGCAACTCCTCGCCTGAGAAAAGCAAACAGCCTTTTCTTTCTTTCTTCATCTTGGACCACTTGTTGAATGATGTATGTTGGCCACTCCATCAACTCAGAAAAACTTTGCGGTCCGGTGGGCAGCACTGTTGACTGATGCCGGAACACAATGCCACCTTTTCTTGTGAGTCGTGGCCTCTTGGGAGGTGTTGGTGAGGGGCCACAGTCTGAAAAAAGTGTGCCATCATCTTCCATGGCGCTGCTATATGGCACTTCTAAGTCACTCAGTGACACAGCGCTTGGCCCCTCTCTGAACCAGAAGATTCAAAAAGCATTCAAAGGTTCCAGGGAATCTCTTGCGCCAGACGGTCGAAAAACTGGAAACGCGTCAGCTTTGCTGGTTCTCGGCAACATTCAAACAAATCACAGAGAAAACCAAAAAACTAGCACTGGTGGCCACACCTGTTTCGAGGCGTTTCGAGGCGTTTCGAGGCACACTTCCACCCCGGAAGAATATCAAGAAAAAACATAGTGAACGCACAGGCTGCTGATGAGAATTGTAAAACTCACAAGAAATCCTAGCTTCAAATCCTTCCCAAAACTAAAGTCCGCAACCATGCTGCAAAGGAAAATCATCCTAGGCGGTGAGCCTAGAAAACTGAGTTTCGAGGACGTTTCGAGGACGTTTCGAGGACGTGTGGGACAAGGTTACCCAGAGTGGCCGGTCGCATGTTTTGCTGAAACTTGTCTGTTTTTGCTAATTCCTGCCAAAAGCCGCAAGACGACCCCTTTTTCCAAAATGAAAACTGTTTCTGGGCTGTTTGTTTTGTTTCAAAACACGCACTGAGACAAAAGCTTGGTGACAGAAGATACAAAAGATCTCGCACAGTGTTACACCTCTAGAAGATAGATGGGAATTGTTTAGCTAGAGCTGCAGGTAGAAACTGCCAACGCAGAGCACCAAGCCACAGTGCCAACCCTAGCCCTACAGCCAACGCTCACGAATTCACACAGCTGTAAGTTACGCTGTAAGCAACGGAGTTCGCAAAACGTGCGCTCTCCTATCATCTGTTCACTGCTTCGTTGGAAACAGTTTACGCACCTCTCTTCCTTTTGGAAGGCTGAGATCCACCAGAAGAAGCTGAACTTGCTGCCCAGCTTGTAACTTTCATGGCTTCAAGGTCTTCGTGCGATGGCAAAGTGCCATTTGAAGCTGAAGCAACCACCCCTTTCCAGAGTCCATTGTGCTCTGCCTTGGAAGCCACATCTTTGCCCAAGAGAGCCCAATGCTTCAGCTGGCGCAAGCAAACATCAGCGCCACCATCAAACTTGTCACTACGGGACTTGGTGCACAAAGCTTGTCCTTCTGGATTATGGCTAGGGTTTGTGCATGTGAGCTGAAAGCCTGTAGCACCTTGCCTGTCAAAATAGATCAGTTTGAAAACCCCCCAAGGCTCAGCTTGAAACTTCCCTCGGATTCTCACATCCGATGGCACTTCCCCACTCTTTGCAACCATGCTGTCAGGTTTGGGAGCTGCTACTGTCACAGGGTCACTAGGCTTGGAACTTGAAGCCGCTGGTGAGTTTTCAGTTTCAGGAGGCCCTGTGGCGTTACCCTGAGCCTGAGCATCATCCTCAGAACCTGAAGATGAAGAGGAACTGGAATCTGATGAATCTGTTGAAGAGCTGGAGGAAGATGATAGGCTGGGGCTGGAAATGGAAAGGTCCAAACTGTTACCCATGCCTTCACCCAAGTCCAAGTCGCTTGCCTCCACCTCCACCTGTACCTCATCTTCACTCACACCTGGAAGACTCCCTGCGTCACGAGAACGTCGCCTTTTGCCTTGCCCCACCCCCATCCTTCGTTTCTTTGCGTGTGTTTCTTCGTCAGGCACAAGCAATTCTGGGCAGAAATGTTCACCAATAATCTTCAACTGGCGGCTTCCCACTCGTTTCTTTGGAGGCGGCTTGTCCTCCTGACTGGATAACCCCAGGATTTGTTTGTAAACGCTTTCCTTTTGAAGATGTGGAACAGGTTTGCCATGCTCTTTGGTTGTGAGAAGGGCGACCAAATACAAATGGGACACGCGCACTTCAGTTTCCTTGGACACCCACTCCTTCACCCCACCTTCTTCGTACGTTTGTTTCTTCTTTTTGGAAGCATCCTGCTTGGACAAAACCGTGTGTTGGAAGCCAACAGCTTCCAGCTCCAAAATAACCTCATACGTGGTCATGTCAAGGGGATGTACTTCATGCGCTCGTCGACACAGCTTTTCACCTCCCTTCACCGCAACACAAGGCTGAACCAAATGGGTCCCTTTTTCTGTGAGCTTCCCCAAAAGCACACCACCCCCAGAGTCAACTTCTGATATCATGCCATCTCTGCGCAAACAATCCAAGAGATTCTGTACGGTCGGGCTTGGTTTCCCAAAATGGATCCCAGCTGGCCGACGCATGAGTTTGTTCACCAAACTTGGAACTTCTTCTTGAACAGTGGATGGCAAAGAATGCAAGTAATGAGTGGCAAAAGTGAAAACCATTTTGTCTTGGCTAACCAACCAGGCACGCGTGGCTTCCAAAGCACGCAGAGGCATATGGAGTGGGTTGAGCACAAGAGGAGTCTGATCAGAAACAACTGAAGCCAAGTTGGTTGGCGTCATTGACAAACAAATCTCCCTTTTCTGCTCATTCACTTTCAACACTGCATGTGTGGTGACACCCAGGCAGCCACTGAGGCTGTGCTCTCCTTCCACCTTCTCGCGTTTCGCTGGCGCAGCATTTCTTTTGTCCTGCACTTTCCAAAAGAACAAACATTCAACTGCAACTGGGAGGCCTGGCGCAGCCTCCTTTGGCATCCAGAACTCACTCCCGTGAACGTCGTCTGCCGCACCCTCTGCCAGCGAAGCGCAAGTCAAAGCCGGCTCTGGCTCAGCAGCCACCCGAGAACGGCGACGTGGAACAAGCAAGGCTGTCAGGGTCTTGACGGTGTTGCTGGAAACTGGTGTGGAAAAGAACACATTCTGTTCTGTCATCCCCTGGAGCTTTGCCTGGACATGCCGACCTGCAAGCTCATGCCGCAGTGCTTGACTGCTGTCCATGGCAACTGGCAGCACTTGATCACCATGTGGGGGCTTGTCTACGGGGAGCTCAGGGTGGGCCATGCCATACTTCACATATGGGTCTGCATGGTACACAATCCTGGTAAAAACAGGGTCCCTGGAACTCTGAGCAGCTTTTGCTTCAGGGTGGCAGTCCAAGTTCAAAAGTTTCACAGCAGTAAAAGCTGACCGTGTTCTGTAGACTTTTTCGGCAAAGTCTGTGATGCAAGCTGGATCTTCCTTGAAAGCAGATTTGATTTCACCAACCCGGTGCAGCAAGGAAACATAAGGGCAACCATGGTGAGGAGCACGCTTCACTTCTTTTGCTGAAGCAGCATGTTTGCCTTCAACCCGCCTTTCTACAATTGAAATCATCCTGGCAATGGCCAACCATTCACGCGCGTGTTTCAGGAACCGTGGGTCTGCGCAGTCAAAGAGTTTCTGAGGGTTTGCCAAAACTTCTTCAAGCTCACTCCGCAGGTGCGCTTCTCTGGTTTTTGCCACCTGCGGGTGCCCACAATCACTGTCCAAAGTTTCTTGAAGAATCTCCTTGCTTTTTGGCACATCTTGGCAGGCAGCGCCGTAGGCAAACCAAGGGAACGCTTCCCAATGACTTACCTTGAGAGCCATTTGCATGAGAACATGGGCTCGGCCACGTTCGAAATCATCAATGATTCTCAGGCGATCTGCGTGGGAAATCTCAGCAGGCATGCTCGCGACGAGGTTTGCTGAACTCACATCACAAAGCCTTGCGAGAAACAACGTCAAACTTGGGCAACGAACGGACACGTCCAAACAGAAACACATAGAGCGCAATGTGAGGAACAGATGCTACAAAAATCTACCAATGTGAATGGCTCATGAAACCAAAAACACTTTCAAGGACAACGCGCTTGGCATTTGGGAAGCGTCAAGTTAAGCTGACAGGGCAGGGTCCTCTCTTGTACACTTGGCAACCTGGGCCACGTTTCCGAGTTTCCGGTGACTCGTTGGTTTTGGGCCGGACCTGAACCTAGCAATAATGCAAACCTTGGAACTGGAACCTTTGGAGGCAATATCTTCCAAAAAATGCGCTACCACAAAAACGGTTCATGCCAATGTGCAAATAAACCTTACGAGGAACTCTCGAAGTACAGAAACGAACTCTCCAGAAGCCAAATCAGCTGCTCGTCTTCCTCGCATAGGGCAAGCGTCAGCAAGCTTTCTGAGCTCTGGTGGTATCTCGGCCCCACGCACATCAAGCAATCCCCAATGGCACGGGCAGCTTTCTGCCCACGTGATCAACCGGATCTGCAACCCGGCAAGCTGCGCCAACATGCGCATGTAGCTCCAAAAGAACGGGTCACAAATGGCAGCATCCACACTTTCAACGTTGACCGAATCAACTTTGGCGCCAGGCTCGCCAGAAGTGCCAAAACTTCCAGAGCGCCCGTCAGCATTGCAGTTGAGGAACCTTTCAACATTCCACGTACGCCTCAAGCTTTTCTCACATTCCACCAACTGAAGCACACAAGCAGAAACAGTACCCCAACGCTCTTCATAGACATGTCCGGAAAACTGCTTGATATCTGCAGCCAATGCTTCCCCTATGGGATCTGAAAAGCAAGTCTTCAACAATCGTTCTTTCGACTCTGACTGGCCCAGCAGCGCAGCCACGTGCTTCAAGTGGCCTACAGCGTCGGAGAAATGCTGCATGGAAGTCTCCAAACCCAAGAAGCAATTGTGCAAAATGTGCAAAATTCCAGGAATACCAACACTCTGCTCACAGGACAAACAAGGCACTGCACTAGCGGGGTCTCCCCTATCAGCAGCAAAATCAACCTCAAGTTGGGCCTCTGGGCGGGCTTGCTGCTCTGACTCTGCAATGTAAGGCATCAAGGTTTGGAAGGGAACCTTCTGAATATGCGAAAAGCCAGCCTCAGTCCCAAGATCTGAAACCCAAGTGCAAATCGATGACATGAACTTATCCAGATTGTCACTGGGCCCAGCCATCAAGTAGAGTGCATGCATGGTGGCATGGAACTTGAACCCCAACCTGCTCCGATTTTTTCCCACACCAAGTCTGACTGGAGGCGGCGTGAAAAAGTGGCAGCACTTCTCAATGCGCTGCATCAACTCAAGTTCCTCCGCAATAGTCTCCAGCCGCTCTTCTAAGTCCAGGGTGGCCCTGCGCTCCAAAGCAAGAATGTCAACGTGCAGTTGCGCCAGGTCAGGACGGTGAAGCACAGTCAAATGCACAAGCTCATAATCATGCCCACCCTGAGGGCTAGAATCAGCCATGCAATTCACAACAATGCCCTCTCGCATCATGTCTGCAATCTTTTTGCGGACAGTCATCATCCAGGCCACATCGACTTTCAAGCGCAAACGCGAAATTGTGGCTGGAGATGGTAGGGGCCGCTTTTTGCCATCAAGCATGCCAAGCACAACATCCTTGATGTGGGTGGGCAACACTATGTGGCAAGAATGTCGGACTGCATCTTCCAAAGAAGCATCTGCTTTGAGCAAATCACCCAACAGGAAACAGTGCAGCAAGTAGGATACATTGTAAGTGTTCTGGCCAGCTCTGAGCACAGCAACCTCACTACCATAAGCTGCTTGCATTGCTGCAGAATGCCGTCGCAAAGATGCTGCAATCACATGCATCTCATTCAAAAGATTCTCAGAAGCCTCCTCATCCGCTGCCCCACCCTCAATGAAGCACCGGAAAATGTGCTGCAATTGATCAGTAAACTTGGAGGCAGTGTGAGGCTCAACAATGTTCTCAACGGCAGGAGGTGGCAACCGAGCATCTGGGAACTGGTCACGCCGCCATACAGCCGGACAAGCGCCAGAACCCCAACCTTTGAAGAGTGACGAACTCATATCGCACACGCAGAACTTGGACCAAGAACCTCTTACAAGAAGCAAGGCAATCGGCTTGGGCAAGAGAACGATGAAACTAGCCAAATTTTGTGCCATCCCTTGAGTCAGCCAACCAGGCAAGGGGCGCCCTGCCCCTTGCAAAATCTCAAGCAGTCTCTCGAGCTGCCCCTCTTGCAAGAGTGAAAAAAAATTGCGGGGCTTGCGGGTCCCCACTCTCTGCACAGCCATCGAGGCTGGAAGCTCTGCAATTTCTACAGCTTGGAAGAAACAAAGTGAGCTATGCAAACCGCAATCTGCAGGGTGCAGCCTTTGGAAAACATCTAGCTGTAGTTTTTCTTCAGGAGCCAACTCTTGAAGGGCATCAAACAAGTAGGTTGGCTTCACGAAAGCTACCCCGAGAACATGATCTGAAGGCAAATCGTCAATCCCCAGCTGCTGCCGTTCGCACTCTTCTAGGATGGCCTTTGTTTGCGCAGAGCGGTTCAAATTGCAAAGACGCTCCTTGAATACTTTTTGGGTGTCCCTGACTGTTCTCCTTTCTCTAAAGGAAGTGTCAGGACAAGATGCTATCCAAACAACTTGCGAATTGTCCATGCGCAACTGCAGTGACAAAAAGAGCAAATGCGCAAAGACGTTTTGGATTGGGAAAAGAAAGCCTTTGTTGACACGTGTGGGCCCTACTGACTGCGTAAATAATACTGACATGAACTGCTGTGCTAGTGACTAGTGACATTCATATGACGCGTTTAAATCTGTCTCGTTTCCACTGTTTCTGAAAGCTCGCAATGGTCACTTGCCAAATGCACCCAACACATCACACAAGCTCAAATGAAAGTCCGAACGACCCAAATGACCTCAGTTGAGCCTTTCAACACGTTTCTTTCACCTTGTTACCTTGTTGCCTGACCCCACTCTCAACAAACAGCATTAAGCGTTCAAATCTTTTCAGCTCCAAACAAATTTGAACTAGATGTTTCTCCCAGATATTTTGCAGCGTCTTTAAGCAACAAACCGCGTTTAAAAAAAAAACTAGCGCCACTACAGACTACAGCTCACAATCTGCCACTGTCTCACACTTGCTCAGCCCTCGCGAGAGAGCCTCTGAGAACGCCTCTGCGCCCTTGCAGCTGCTCGCAAAAGGCGCAGGCCACGATGATGCTTTAACACAAACACCTTGACTTTCACCTTGCTTCTCTGGTTTCTAATTTCCTGCAAAATTCGCATTGCAGTTTGCAACTCTTGGCGGGTTTCCTGCACAACAGCTTTCAACTCCAGGAGGCTTTCCATCGTAGCTGACTGCTTGGTCAACAGCAGCAGAAACATTGGTGTCCGTATAGTCAAAACTTCTTCTGTTGACCCTGCAGTGGCTGAAGTGTTACAGCTACAGCCAACAGAGCCAGCTGAGCGCACGTCAGGGTGAACCTCTGAGCTGGAGATGTCCTTTTCCCAGCTGCATTCATCTGATTCACTTTCAGTTGTAGTCACATTGTCTGCATGTGCCATTGTCACATCTGCAGTGCTCAGCAGGAACTTATATCTAACACTCACCCTCCGAGAGTGAAAAGCCGCGAGTGACAAAAGAAAACAATCTTTAAGCAACACTTGCAAGAGTATACAGTGCCCCAAAACAACTGCCTGCTAGTGGGTGGCGCAACAAAAATCTTTGAACAGATCCTGGAAAGGACGCCATCATTGAAAGCACGCCGCTGGTGGAATGTTTCTATGAGTCAGTGAGCACGTCACATCGAGACAAAGAAGCCACTGGGTTTCACAAATGACAAAAGACAAACAAACTGTCTCATTGTCACTGTCACATTGAACCGCTTAACTGCTTTACCTCCTTGAAAACTGCTCCATGACAATTAAAATAATGTTCAAAGATTCTTGACTCAACAGACAGCTCTGCAAACAATAGACGAAACACGCCTGTATGAAACCTAGAAAAACAATCCGCCGAGGCCAGCAGCTGCCAGCCCAACGCTCAGACGCTCAGAGAAGTGGAAAGTGTCTGGGATCTTTTTTGCTCGCATTCATCTAACAGCTGACAGCTTCATACAAATCAACCGTGCACACACTTATGGAATTGCGTTCTGACTTGAAAGCGGTTTGCCACAGGCCGGCCTAAGTGAAAAACCTAAGGTTGCAGAATTCCAGGCTGTCCAGGCAAACAAAACTCCAAATGATTGCCCTCACCTCCAAGCTGAAATTGCGAGACTGCCGATGCAAACAGGTGCGATGGCCAGAATTCTTGTTCTAGTGACAAAGGGGCCCAGGAGGAAGTAGGTGGTATAATCGCAGCAGGTACGTCTGGCTGATCAGGCCAGATATCAGCATGGAGCTTGACCCTTTGGATCACCAGTCAAGTCCGTGGGTGATCCCCCTGCAAAAAAACTCGCAACAGCAGAACACCCCCAGCGGAACCTCGTCACTCCAGAGGGGACACGCAGATGGCAAATCGCAAAGCTGAGGGGCTGAGGGGGTGTGAGCAATTGTAATATATCTAGTCTGTTGCCTGCCACTATAGGCACACTGCCAAGCAGCTAGACTTGCTCACTCCCCAATCACTCCAGCTCCGATATCTTTCGAAAACCCCATACACAACTAGGTTTCTGGGCTAAAGTCACTGCATCCGCTGGCATTGACGATGGTTGACTGTGGGCCAAACACACAGCTAAACCCAAAGCGAAGTAGAAAATTACAACACCTGAGAAACAATGACAATGGCAATGATGGGCCATGAGCTGAGAAGTAGGTAAAGAAGTGAGGCAAGAAACACATGAATTGAATGACAGTGACAATCACTTGAAGCAGCAGCGAGTCATGACACTGATATAATCAGATATAATTCAACTTGATTCAGTTTTAGTTCAGTCAGGCGACCCCGCTCAAGATCACGGTACGTTGCTAGAATAAAAGCGTGGTGAGCCTCATCCGGACTCAGCCTCCTGAGGTAATCCAGCTCCAGTGGAGAAGGTTTCTGGAACTGATATGCCATCAGGTAGGCTACCTCGGTTGTAAAACTATGTTTCACTGACTGCCACTGTCAATTGTCACTGTCAAATTGTGAGCCATAAACTTGAATCATCCGAGACACTGAAGTCCTGACAATTGGTACTTTCGGCATAGCTGTCCAACTCCACGTGACCCAAGCTGCATTGATACCAGCTGTGTAAGTCTCATGGTGGGTAAGTTTGTAGTCAAAATCACTTTGACAAAGCGGTTGCAATGCAGAGCCTTCACGCAGGCCCAGGGGTCCATCTGCCAAAATGTCTGCAAAAGCAGGATGCCTTGGCTGTGCATTCATTCAAGGTTTCTGTCAAACAAGCTGTGCATTCCATGACTTCATGACCGTGAGCTGAGCACATTCAGCATAATTTAATGGCTGTTTGTTTGTTGGAAGTGTGTGTGTGTGTGGAATCAATGTCCATCATTGTCTCAAAAATATCAAAAGTAAAGCAAGCATGACGACACATGGTATTGACTAAGCCACGCAATAATCGCATTGAACGCCTTCTGGACTTCTGCCAAATGTGCGGAGTTCACATCATCAGCAAGATGCATTGCTTTCTTGCTAGCAGCATCGCTACCATCTGCCTTCCGCTTCACCATGGCAAATTCAGGCCCCTGATACTTGATCCGACAATGACTGCTTTCAGTTAGTAACAATTGGCAAATCCAACATCAATGACAATGACCGTCCACGATAATGAATAACAATGACATTCAATCAATGACAATGTTCAATCCAATGTGAAAAACTGAACACACTGACTGATTGAACATGACAATGGCAAGGAAACAGATTGAAATCAAAACTGAGAAAGCCTGTTTCGCTGGTCCCAAGATGATCCAACATCAGCTGAATTATGATCAGTGCCCAGTGGCCTGTCGAATTTTATCTAAACAAGCTTTGCAGCTGCCAGGGCATGACGCATCACGAATTGAAGAACTGGCACTGACATTGCGTTGCCAACCATGTTTCCGCGTGATCCCGCTGGGATGGACGACGGGAACACAAGGTCATCAAAGCCTTGCAACTTGGCCAGCTCAGTCCTCTTCAGATAACGCCTCTGGCTAGTGATCCAGAAGCTCCGATCCTGTCCTCGGCTCTTCGTGATCGTAGGGCAGCATCCGACAGCGACTTGTCGATGACTCTTCCCTGCCTTGCAATCAATGATCCCATCAACCTTGTCAGGTTGGTAGCCCTGACTGCGAAGCTTCTTCTTGCCCCACCGGATGTTACTCAAGGCACTCTTGCTGACTGGGCCACATGGTAAAAGTAACAAGGAGGAGTTCCATCACCCCAAATCATCGGTTGCAAACAATGCCATTGAGTAGTATCATTGTCATCACTGTCATTTTCAAAGGGACACCAAGCGGAAAGTTCAATAAAAGAAAACCCAGTTGAGCCCAAGTGGAAAGTCAACCTTGCACAGCTCAACCTGATTGACCAGTACTTACATCACCAAAAAGAATTGAACCAGAATCATTCCAAGTGGCAGGTGTGGACAATTGGCCCTTCTTCAAGAAATTCTTCAATGTAGACTTCCTCCCCTTTGGCATCAACTTCTCCAGATCAGGTGGATTCAACGGTGTCTTCTTGATCTGCTTAATCCCCACAAAGTACAGCCGGCGACGTCGTTGGGGTAAAAAGGCCTGAGTGTTCAGCTTGTAGACCCGGATCTTGTAGGCCGCTTGTCCATTGGGAAGCTTTGCACTTGACAGCTTCTTCACAAACCCCGGCACCTGCTCCAAGATAAAAACCTTCGGCTGGTGCTTGACCACCCAATCTGAGATCGTGCCACTCAAATCGCGGGAGTCAGATGTACCAGCCCTCTTGCCCGCCATGGAATAAGGTTGACAAGGAAATCCACAGCAATAGCAATCGATATCCATCTCTGTGCCTCGGCCGGCCTGCTTGTGCAACTTGTGCGGTCCATGGCCCAAGCGCTTAGCCATCTTCAAGTGACTTCGACAGTGATGATCAATTTCACTGCCTTAGATTTTTGCCGTGCTCAGTGCTCTGACAAACACACAGGACAAGACAGAAAGGACATTAAATAAATTTTCTCTAATAAATTCATCCGGTTCACCAAATACGTTGACAAAGTTCAACTTCATTTTGGCTGCCACTAGCCCATCTGTTCCAAGTCCAGTGCAGTCACTGGCAAGACGCAGCGGCATGAGCAGGGCCGAAAGTGAAGGACAATGATCACCTGGCCACTCCTTTTGATCCAAAACATGGACTGACAGTCTCACAATGCAATCAGTGAGATCCAAGACAGTGTGACAGTGAGGTCAGTGATCAGTGTCACACTAAGTTTGGAAAGTCAAGTGATGCTAAACCAACTGAAGAGACAATTACAATGACACCAGACATGACTGGCAAATGACACAGTGAGTTTTCCACAACTTGGGCTCCGAGCTGGCCACGTCTGAAACAAATTGACGCCTGGCATGGCAGGGCGGCAGCTAAAAGCCATATCATGTAGTGTAAAGTTGGAAAGCTAAGTTTGGAAAGTTAAGTGATGATTCTAAATCAATTGAAAGGACAATGGCAATGACAATGACATGACTGGCAAATGACATGAGTTGTCCACAACTTGGGGTCCGAGCTGGCCACATCTGGAACAAATTACAAGCCTGGCATGGCAGGGCAGCAGCTGAAAACCATATCATATACAGTGAAAGTCTTAATAGCCACCAAGTTGCAAAAGTATATTTTGTATACAAAATATGGTTTGCTGCTCCTAGGGGGTCTGACCCCCCTACCAGCAGCAAACCGCTGACGTCAGCGGTTCGCTGCCCCCTCATGTATGGTTCGCTGCCCCCTCAAGTATGGTTTTGTGCTGGCAGGGGTGTCAGACCCCCTCCTTGCATAAAAATATAACCTAACATTTTTGTAGGGGGCAGCAAACCGCTGACGTCAGCGGTTCGCTGCTGGTAGGGGGGTCAGACCCCCTAGGAGCAGCAAACTATACATCAAAATTGGTGGCCTCTAAGTGCGAACTTTTGCAACTTAGCAACTTTTCCCATATGTATTTGAGGGAGCAGCAAACCACCGACGTCAGCGGTTCGCTGCGGGTAG
>CAXAMN010028894.1:124903-145812 GCA_963970005.1 Durusdinium trenchii | reverse complement strand
TGCTGGATGACTTTGTCACAACACAGCTTGTCATTGAAACCAAGAGGAAAAACAGGATCACGCTCCTCTGCCTGACAATGATCCTCCTCCCGATCCTCCTCCTCCTCCACATCCTCCATGACCTCTTGCGGCTTTGCGGGGGGGAGCGGCCACATCACCAGTTGGATCCTTGTCGCAACATAAACACGCAATCATCAAAACCACCCAGCCATTATTCCAGTGAACGGTGTTAGCAATCAATTTGTGATGGTTTGAAATGAGCATAGCCATGGTTCAAAGAAAGCACCTCTGATTTACCACAGATCTCGAAGAGCCTGTCCAAGGTATTTTGACCCAGGTCCAACATGGAGCCAGCAGGCTTCTTAGTCCACCATTGATGAATGGTATTATGCACTTCATGCCTTTGACAACAATTGAAAGACACCATATACTGTTCGCAAAGGTACCCATTGTTTGTTCCATTGATGATGAAGAACAAACACAAATAGGCCTGCTGGACACTGAGAAGGCAGCTGATGCACTGTAGCTCTGCACCTGGCGCACACGAGCTTCATGGGTAAACATGACACCTTGGTAAACATGACACCTTAAACAGCACGAATAGTTATTATTCATAAGTGATTTGAAAAATGCAATCCTCACCTGATCGTGCCTGGATGCTGATGGGTGTCCTGCAGCAAATAATATATCAGTGACAATGATTTGGTTTTGATTTGAGACGGATCAGTGTCACATTGATCAAACCACACTAAACTTGCACATCATCACGACTAAACTAATTGGCATGACAATGATGAACACACTTGTTTTTCACCAAGAGGAGCACGAGCTTCACTGCACGAGCTTCACTTGTTAGGTGCCCGCCTTTTTGGCCAAGGTTTCGCCACATCTACCTTGCCCGCTGGCCTCTTCTTCACTTTAGGCTCATCTTCACTCCGCAACTCACCCATGTCATATGTTGGGGACTGGGAAGTCTGTGATGCTGCCTGATGATCACCCACACCATCATCTCCCTGCTTGATCACCTGGATGCGTATTGGCTTTATGTTTGTACTTATGTTTCTTCTCCCATTCAGTGACAAGCCCAATGCAATACATTGGGAACCGTTTGCCAGTAGCGGAGGCCTGCTTGGCATCCCATTCTTCCTTCCTGACCAAGACCCATCGGCATGTCCTCAGGTGACAACCAACAACTACCATTACCAAAACATGCATTGTCATGTCATAATTAGGAACCAAAAAAAATGGCGATTAATAAATTGATGATTAGTGTCTTCTTGTCACGATGCGTCTTCAGGTAATGGCCCAAGACAATTGACGCATGGTGCTTTGTAAAATCATCACTGCGCCACACATTGCAAGCAGTTGACAATGATGGCCATATTTGGAGCCAGGGGCCGCTCTGCGCCAACACCATGTCAGAAGACAAGATTGTTGTCATACCTGGCCTGAAGAGCGCGTTCCAAGTAGCACGTTGGCCCGGCTCCATGACATTGCTGGCAACAAACAGGGAACTGGCAAAGATGTCATCAGTGTTCTCAGCCCCGTTTTTGATGAGAGCATCATGGCTCCTGTCAGACTGACTACTGAGGAGAAAGCACTGCTGCCCATGCGCCAGCTCCTTCAGTGTCTTTGCTGTGTTCACACAGCTGGCACTGATGAGTGCGTGCTTTCTCTTGGCTTTGATGTTGTGGGTCAAGGCAACATAGGTCATCTGATGAGTCAGGACTTCAGTGGATGACACTGAAGTGTGTATTGGCCTGAAATGACAATGACACCTGAAATGCTAACAAGGCCACTGTCAAATCTGCCACAGTCCCCGCCAAATTCTGAGACTGATCCATGACAGTGACAGTGAGTTACAATGGTTTGAACTGACTGTGGCTGCAGAGTGACAAGTGACAAGTCACAGTTTCCACATCAAGCTCAATACCTGCCCAGTGCCAATCAGTCAGTCCTCCAGCCATCAAATCATCCTGGGCAGGCAGTGTGAATCATCAATTATGGGACTCCTACCACTCCAAAGTTCTAAGTTTCCAGCAGCAGGAAACAATGGAAGAACAGTTTTGAACCCAAAGGTGGCAACGATTGTGAAACTGACAGCTGACAATGATGTGAGTCGAAGACAATGATGTAATTAAACCACTGGAGCTCCCAAATTTTTCACTTTAAGTTTTAAACAATTTTAAACACATCAGTTTCAAATTTCACAAAAAACATATACACAAAAGCAACTTTTGCAACTTGCAAACAGCCACCCAGTAAACACTCTCGTAAGCCACAATCTCTGCGTCGTCTTCTGCACAAGCGGCCTTCCGGACCAGCCATTCGCGTGCACTCTGGATTGGCTGCTCAGCTGCGAATGCTTCCTGCCATTCTAAAGCTGAAAAGAAGTATGGGTTGAGACATTCCAAATCAAAGGTCTCTGGCCGCGCAATGTCCACCACCGTGTACTCTGCAAGGTGGTCCAGTGTCCATGACATTGCCATTAACACCGCTACAAAAGCTGGGCCATGCACAACAGCTGCGAAACAAGTCATTTGCGCGCTATTTGCACGCTATAGTAAGGCCAGGAGCCCCTAGTAGCGTCCGATCGCTCCTGTAGTAGTATAAGGCCAGTAGCGTCCGATCGCTCCTAGTATATATGGTACTGTGTGGGTCGTTTTAGTTATGTTACTTATAACTTAGTTAGCATAGAAAAAGTAAGTTGTAACTAATTTATAAGTATTACTTATAACTTATTTACAAGTTAGTTATATCTAATTTATAACTAGGTCTAACTAGAGGTAACTAGTTATACTTTTTCAAGGATTCATATAATTTAGTCGCTCTCTTTTTCTCTCGTCGCATTCGTTCATGCGTTCTAGCCAACGTGGCTGCTCCGTCCAAACGGTGCCATGACATTGTCTGAGTTGCGGTCCAGATAGAACCCCAGGCCGTGGTCTGCTCCAAGGTCAACCTCTGCACGCCGCGCGTGCAGAGGTGTCTTCTGAGAACAGACATATGCTTTCCACGGAAATATGTACTCTAGGGGCCGACAAAGGGCCGACATGGCGGAAACCCAACGTGTGGGGGTCCCACTATTGTAATATATAAGGCCGACATAGGGCCGACATGTCCTCCGGGGGATGTCTGGGGGGGAGGGGCCAACAAAGGGCCGACAAAGGGCCGACGTCAGAAACGTAGCAAAACCTCGTTCCATGTACAAGTATATCGGGGCACATGTCTACCTCTAGTTTTGTTTATATATACCCCACCCCGCCCGCCCAGTCCCAGGCATTCCGCGGACATGGTCGCTGTCGCGGATCTGCTCTAGCCAAAAACTACAATTATCCAAATTATATATATGTTAGATAGAAACTATACTAAAACGACTGTACTAACTAGTTGTAACTTCAATATAAGTAGTTGTAACTAGTTCTAACTAAGATATATCTTATATATAACTAATTTGGGTGAAATTATATGTTACTTATATCTAACTTCTTCAAGAGTAAGTTACTTATAACTAACTCAAAAACCATAGTATAGATACACTTACTTATTCTCACTTATTGAACTACAAGTTAAGTTATGGAACTACAAGTTAACTTGTAGTTCATTAACTAAAGTTATAAGTCGTCTAACTAAAACAACCCACACAGTATAAGGCCAGGAGCCCCTAGCGTCCGATTGCTCCTAGTCTATAACCTTGTGGGCAATGAAATGGCATCATGCACGGTTGTTCATGTTTCGGCTGCAAATACTTCACACGTGCAACAACAAAACTGGAGTGACGAGACTGAAACTTTGCAACTGCAAGTGGAAGGTGCTGCCTGAAGAATACACAACAGGGCCTTCGATCACCCTGGCGAATTCCGATCTCCTGATGGAATCACTATCACAGGTGGGTGGCCAAGCTTCAACGCCTTCTCAGCCAAAGCATTCTTCTCGCCAGGTCGAACGAAGATCGGCCACTCAGGCAAATGAACAACATCAGGAGAGTCTGCCCAAATAGACTGGTCGTCCTCGAGCTTCTGCGTCTTCTTTCTTTTCGCCAAGCCCTGTGCTTCTCCAACCAAGACATGTTGTCATGTGTGACAACATGTCATGTATGACAACATGTCATGCCAAATCATTGAATTAATCATGCAGCACATGTAATGCAAAGTCATTGAATTAATCATGGACCACATGTCATGCCAAGTCATTGCATTAATCACGCAGCACATGTCATGCCAAGTCATTGAATTAAGCATGCAGCACATGTTCCAAAAACTTGCAACAATCACCCAATAAGCCTTACATGGCAATGGGCCAATTCTTGAAATAGCAAACTCGTCATAGGCATGAGACTCACGTGTCAGCTGGTACATCGCAAACTGCCGGGCTTTAAACACAGCAGCTCCCTGCGCCAAAGGTCCAGAGGCATCCGAGATTAGCTGAAACTTCTCAATAAGGGTGCTTGTTGGTTGAGCCCAAGGGTCCCAATCCTGCAGGCACTCGACCAGTGCGAGTTGCTTGGAGACAGAGTCATCCTGCCAAACCTCCTCAAGTTTGTCAGTGCGCGGGTACTCAAAAGTATCTAGTGGCTCGTCATGGTTGTCATCGTAAGATGCTTCCGGCTCCAACCCCCAGAAGTGGAAGTCATTGCTCAAAGCTATCATGATCATCCTCAGGAAATATTGTGAAGCCAGTGCACGACATTACACATGATTTGGCCATGACCCCAAATTCATGGCGTGGCATGGCATGACCCCAAACCACAATTCTGTGAAGAAAAGTATCTCTGTATCAACAGTTCCACAACAAGAAGGCCCAAGCAAAGCTGGGTCAGGCTGGCCATGGATCAAGACACAAATGTCAACATTGAAGGCCCGTGGAGGCAGAAACAAGGCATGGGTGGAGATTGTCATGTTCTAGACTGCTTGGCCCTTTAGGTTCAAGATCAACTTAAATATTGTTTCAACCCCTCACCTGCCAAATGTCTCGCCTGAAAAAACCCTGGCTAAACCACCCACAGTGAAGTTTTCCCACAAAGGCTTGCTCACATTGTGCTCAGCCCAATCACACGCGATCCTACGGATAGCGCGAATTTGCGCTTGTCATTCTTCACTATGCCTTCAGGGTGAAGGAAATTGACACGGTTCCTGCCCATCTGTGTGGGAATAGAAAGGGCTGAGTTTGCCCCGGCACATTGAATGGGAAAGTGCTATGGTTGGTTTACGCGACAAGCAAGGAAACCATGATTTTGTCAGACTTGACTACAGACACTCTTGACCTGTTTGCACATGTTCAGAGCCCAATACCGCAGCGGCTTTCATGACTCAAGCCGAGTGGTGAAAAGGTTCGCCACTATGTTTGACATGGTAGCGGAGCCCAAGGATTGATCCTTCGGGATCATGAGGGCTCGTAGGTTTGCGCCATGGTGGACTTGGGCGATCACGATGATCGCATGCGCTATGGAAAGGTGCCAGGATGATCCTGAGCTGGCAACCTCAATTGAGCCCAACATCACGACAGGGCATCAGGACTGGAATTCGATGGAGTTGAGATTGATGGCTACATCCTTGACTTCCTGGAGTACAAGAAATGGAGATGCGACTACATCCTTGAGATCACAGAGAACAAGAATGGCAGAGGATCCCACTACATCATGGACATCGACATCACGGTCTTCCTGGTGGATGATGCAGAGCACTTCGACATGTTCGAGCTGGAGAAGCAGAAGCTGGCAAGAGAAAGAAAGAGATGAGCTTGGAGCTCACGACACCTGCGACCTTGGGTTCGAGTCCCAGCGCAATGGAGACATGTCCTCAGGTGAAGTTGGACTTCACGAAGAAGAAGAAAATGTGGCATACTTTGGGTTCGAGTCCCAAAGGAAAGAAAGCTTTGGGTTCGAGTCCCAAAGAAGAGAGAAAAAGAATGAAGAGGACAAGATGGCCACAAGTGAGGTGACGATCTCACTTGAGAAGAGAGGAAACTATGTCCTGGAGAATGAGAATGAGCAGGATGTCATGATGGCCACGAATGAGATCTCCTTGGAGGAGACTATGTGCTTGGAGCACTATGAGAAAGAAGAGAAGCAGGTGATCACAAATGCCACAGAAAGCCAGAACTACATCAAAAGCTTTGACGTGAAAGAGTGGAACTACAACGTCTTCAAGGAGAACCAGGTGAAAGAGCTCGACAAGACTATGCAGCTGGCAAACGACCTCGATGTCTTCAAGACTATGAGCTTGATCTCAATCGCCATCCTGAGCAGGTGGCCTGGCATGGTGATGATCTTTATGGTCCTGATCACCATGGCCTATGGACTTCAAGAAGATCCTCAAGAAGGCTGGAAAACAAAAGCTGAGCGCAGAGACTGGCTAAAGAAGAGAGTGAAAGGAAAAGAAAAGAGAAAGGAGAAAAGATTTTGCCGTTTGAGCCAAGTGGTTAGAAAACGCCAGACACTAGTCATGATGCTGTTCATGATGGTTGGAACAGCACAAAGCATGGAAACACAACAGATGCTACAGCACATTACACGCTTAGCACAAGCAGCCAACACAGCAGCACAAGCAGCTACAGAAGCCACACAGGCAATGACGAGAACAACAGGTTCTTCGACACACGGATGGGAGTCAGCAACAAAGATCCTCAAGAGTCCAGACACCTTCAATGTTGAAGATCCATTGTTGTTTGCAACATGGAAGCTACAATTTGAATCATGGCTGAGCTTTGGAGATTCAAAGTTCAATGAACTACTAGCCAATGTAGAAGGCAGTGCAAGAGAACCAGATTGCTCAAGCTACACGCCAGAACAGACAGCGATAGCCAACAAATTCTTTGCAGCGCTGAGTTCATATTTGAGCGGAAGATGTCTTCAGATGGTTCGAGCAAACCAGCAAGCCAAAGATGGATTCAGACTTTGGTTTCAGATGTGCAGGGAGTTTCTTCCTGCAACACGCCCACGATCCCTAGCACTCGCACAGACATTGGGACAGTATCCAAACTTCAACCAGAAGTTGTCGACGATGGAGAACATCTTGCAATTCGAGCAGTTGGTCATGCAGTATGAGCAGACAAGCAAAGAGACATACCCAAGTGATCTCAAAACAGCGACGCTGATCAGATGTGCGCCGCAGAAGCTTAAGGAATACCTCCAACTTTCCTTGACTGACAAGTCAACATATGCTGATGTGAGAGAGGCATTGTTAGCCTATGAGAGAACATCCAAAAGCTTTTCCCAGGAACAGATCCTCAAGCAGCTGGAACTACGTGATCCAGTACGAGCCTCAGGAGATGAAGCCACAGCTATGGAAGTCGATAGAGTGACAGACTTGAAAGGTAAAGGCAAAGGCAAATACAAAGGAAAAGGAAAAGACAAAGGTAAAGGAAGCTGGTGGCAAGGAGCTTGGACCTTTGGCAGAGGTCGAGGCTATGGAAAAGGAAGAGGCAAAGGAAAAGGCCGCGGTAAAGGAAAGTCCAAAGGAAAGAACAAAGGAAAGAGTAAAGGCGGCAAGAAAGGAAGCAAAGGGAAGAGCAAAGGCTACAACAGCTACAAACAGAACTACAATGGAGGTGGCAACGCGTGTTTGATTTGCAATCAACAAGGACATTGGGCACGAGATTGTCCACAAAGAGTGAACCAAGTTCAGAATCAGGCATTTCAGCAACAGCAGCCAATACCACCACCTTCAGCCACAGGTTCAGTGGCAAGTGGATCAACACACACAGTAGCACATCCCCATTCAGCTTATCGCTCAACACAGTCAGCAACTACTGTTCGCAGAGTCTATGACATTGCATTCTCAGAGCCAAGCAATGGACAGGTGAACATGGTGAACACTGAGTTCTACTTCCTGAGCACGGAGACCATGAATGACCTCATGACTTCATCGACAGCAAGCCCAGAAGAGAAGAATGATGCATTCTACAAATGGTTCAACCACGAGATCGACATCAACGATGAAGGACAACTATGTGAAGGAGAGATGACCAAAGATGGCTTCAAAGAGCAGCATGTCAGAGTGATCCTTGAGAATATCCCAGAAGAAGGCGAAGTAGAGACCATCATCATTGACAGCGGATCAGATGTGAGTTTACTGCCAAGAAGGTTCTACAACGTGGGCAAGAACATCAAAGGTGAACACAAGCTTCAAGACTGCCAAGGACGAAAGCTCAATGTAGATGGAAGCAGAGAGACTGAGATTGAGGTGTTTGATAGCCAAGGAACACCTGTGACCTTGAGACACCGGTTTTTAGTTGGAGAAGTGACAAGTTGCCTATTGAGCCTTGGTCAACTACTGAAGAGTGGATGGACACTTCATCATGATCAACATGATCACGATCAACTTCGACTATGCTCACCGGATGCTTTGACGGAGATTCCGGTTGGCTACCGAGGCATGTCGTTAGCAATTCAAGGCACAGTTCGACAAGTAGAAGATGAAGAAGGTGAAGAGGAGAATGATGAGCCTGGAGTACCACTACATGTTCGAATGCTGGTCAAAAGCAAAGATGGTTTTGGATTTGAGACAGAGCCTAACAACCTATGGAGGCACTGTGACCATGAGACAGTGTTCATCAAGACGGTGACCAACAAGTACACCGACATCAAGACCATGTGGGGAGAGAGATTTCCATACAGGAGCGCATTCATTAGAGAGCTCAAAAGTGGAGAACCTGAGAACATTGGTCAATGGCAAATGGTGGAGTTCTGTGAGAACATCATGGACAAGCCCAACATGACAGAGGACATCACTGAATGTGGAGGAATTGAATGGTTGGTGATGACCATTGCGAGCAGTGATCTTTTTGACTTCGACAAGCTCTTCGAGATGATGGATGAGGATGAGGACATTGTGAGTCCAATGATTGGTGCAGCTGAAGCAGAAGCAAGATCACAAGGAGCTCATAGACTTCGACCAGAACAGCTAGACGAAGCAGCAGCATCGCAAGAGCATGGTGAAAATGAACCAATGGAAGTTGCAAAAGAAGTTGTGGTGAACGAGATGACGCTTAGTGCAAATTCAGCTATGAAAGACCTCAGGGCAGCAGCTAAGTGGCTTGGAGTTTCAGGCAGTGGTTCAAAGCAAAAGATCCTTGACAGGTCGAACTACGTGATTAAACGTGAAGAACGACGACAAGCAACATTACTAGCTCTTGAGCACATGAAGAAGGATGATCAAACTATTGAAGGACAACAGATTCCCAAACTTCCTTCCAAGCTTGAGAGACGACTTCACAACTTGACACACTTACCCTACAAGACATGGTGTGACATTTGTGTGATGGCAAAAGCCAAGGACAATGTCAAGGAGAGACAATTTCCTGGACCAAGCAGCCACAAGGAACATCCCACGGTTCAGATGGACTTTGGCACGATCTCTGGAGGAGTTGCAGTTTTGGTTTTGGTTGACATGTGGACAAGGTACACAGAAGCTATCCCATTGAAGAAGACAACACGGAATGTTGCAGACGCCATCCTGAGTTTCTTAGGCAGGGTTGGCCAAGTTGAGAAAGTTGAGTTGGTTTGCGACCAAGAGAAAGTTCTACTTGCAGGTCTTGAACTAGCAAAGGAGACAAGAACAAGAATGGGTTTAGCAACAACGCTGGATATGAACAAGGCATTCGACAAGTCAAAGACAGCCGCAGCCGAAAGATACATCCAGACCATTCGCAACCAAGCAAAAGCACTCATCTTGCACCTCGAGACAAAAGCTGGAGTCTACTTCGACCCGAGCACGCGATTCACAGTTGGGCAGCCAGACATAGTGCATGGCTACTCAACAGGTATGCCGTCCACAGCACATTGAAGACAACACCATTTCAAGCACTTCATGGACGACCATATGGTGGACGAATTTGCGCTTTTGGTAGTACAGTTTTTGCCCTCGACGAGGGCAAGTCCAAGTATGAAAGAAGATGGTTGAGAGGCATTTGGTTAGGAAAAGATGGAGCTGATCAAGACATTGTTGCATTTGAAGATTCTCGATTGGTGAGGACAAGAGCAGTTCGGCTATGTGCAAAGGAGTTTGAGAAAGAACTCTTGATTGGACTGGAAATCCTTCCTGATTCCATGAAGAAAGCAGCAACGCATGGTTCAATGAAAGTCAAGCTACGTGACCTACCTTCACCAGAAGTTCTTCCTTTCAAGGTGATGGATGCTGAAGCCAAAGAAGTGATGGACTACCACGAAGCCCATCCAGACAGTGACGAAGAGTACACGCCTAGTATCGGAGGCAGGGCAGATGACAGAGAAGCGCAAGACGAAAGTGCATCGAAGAAGGCCCGAACAGATGACGGACCTGGTCGTGGAAGCAATGAGCCTATGGATGCAAATGATGCAGCAGAGGACAAGAAGCATGGATTAGAAGACAAAGAAGAGCAACCTCCCAAGCACTACAAGCACAGCGAGGAGACTACAGAAAGATCACCCAAGCGGCGAGAACTACATTCCCCAACATGGGCAGGAAACATCAACATGGTGGAAGAGAACGATGACGTGTACGTGGATGAGCAGATAGACCTCTTGGAGGCATGGACCTTTGACCTCGAACATCGCCCAGAACTCGAGGTGGAGATGGACACAGATGAGAAGTCATTTGGTGATCGAGCTGAACGTGATGGACCTCCTAATGTGAGTGAGGATGAACTCAATGAACTTGACAGGAGAGCAACGCTAGAAGAAATCAGCAGACTACAGCAACTTGAAGTTCTAGCAGTGGCAGGAGATGCAACACATGAAGAACCTCTTTTGTTGGACACCGCATGTGTTTTCGACTGGAGATTCAGAGGAATGTGGAAAAGAAGGATGAAAAGAAGATGCCGGATAGTTGCGCGAGAATACCGCACAGGCAACACAGATGAGAACCAATTCAGCCCAACACCAGCAGGCTTCACGATGAGATTGATTTTGGTTCTTGGAAAGCTTTTCAACCTATGTTTGTTTGTGGCAGACATCAAAGATGCTTTTCTTTCAGTCAAGCAGCGAGAACTGGTGGAAGTAATCGTCCCAAGCTGGGTAAGAGACCTAGCACAAGGAGAACAAGCAAACAGTCCCTTGTTGACGGCAGAACGCTGGAGATTACTCAAATGCTTACCAGGACAACGAAATGCAGCTTTGAGATGGAGTGAACACTCCAAGGAGTTGGTTGAGAAGATGAACTTCGAGAGCTACAAAGGAATGCCAACAGTATTCAAGCATTCCACGAGAAAGATGTTTTTGATGATCCATGTAGACGATGTTTTGGTGGCAAGTGGAATCGAAGACTGGACATGGTTCAGCAAGATGGTAAGAAAGCAACTGACCATGAATGCCGAAGGACCCTTTGAGTACGGCAGCAACAACACCTTCTACTACCTGAAGAAGAAAGTGGTCTTGGCAAGGCAGGGAATCTTTGTACAACCAAATCCTTCCTACATCAAGAAGATGGTAGAGCTACTTGAACTACATGGAAAGAAGACCAAGACACTACCACACCACAGCAACCTCGAAGTGTACGACAAGGACAATATCAAAGAGCGTGAACGACTCAATGCGGAGGACCAACGAATGTTCCGATCTGGTTTGGGGTTGGCGCTCTACATAGCACAAGATCGACCAGATATCCAACAATCTTTGAAAACTTTGTCGACCTACATGGCTGGAGGAACGAAGTTGGCATACACAGCTTTGAGACACCTTGGAAGCTATCTTCAAGGAACGCAAGATGCCGGAGTTTTGTTGACGCAACTCAAGCGATTTGGAGTGACAAGTGACCATTGGGATTTTCCTGAATGGAGCAACAGAGAAGACAGAAAGAACTACAACCTCGAAGTCTTCACAGATGCCAATTGGGCAGGATGCAAAGTAAGCAGAAAGTCAACAACATCATACATGGTTTTTCTGAACGGCAGCCTACTTGTTAGCTCATGCAAGCTACAATCCTCAATAGCACTTTCCAGTGCAGAATCAGAGCTTTACGCAAGCTGCAGTGGCATTGCAGAGATGCTACATGTTGGAAGCCTACTAAAGCTTCTAGTAGGAGCCAATGAAGTTCAGATGACAGCTTTCAGTGACAGTTCAGCAGCCCGAGGAATCACGCAACGAGCTGGACAGGGTAAACTGAAGCATATCCACATCCGCAACCTTTGGATCCAAGATCTTGTGAGAGAAAAGATAGTGAGATCGCTGAGAGTTCCCACAGCAATCAATCCAGCAGACTTGAACACAAAGAAGCTAGCACAAGAGAGACGCAAGAAATTGATGAGCCTCATTCCAATGGGAAATCAAAACGGTGTAGAGATTGAGACCATCGAGACAATCCCAAGAGAGGTGACCCAGAAGACTATTCAGAAGATCTTAAATTGATTTTAGCTGGAAGCACATGTTTCTTGCAAGGATGCACAGACCTGACATTGCAATCAGGTGAGATGACGGTGAACGACATCATCACGATCAGAAATTTGGTGATCCTAGCGCTGACGCTTGTGATCCTCTATATCTGACGAATGCGCTACGGGTACAACGACATCGACTACAGTTCACTGAGGAACTATATCGAGAACTATCCCGACGACTTCGCGACTACAGAGACAGCAGCTCTTCATCGACTTCAACGTCACAAGAGAGTGGACCTTTTGTTTCAGGACTGACAGAAGGCAGACCCCGCAGAACAAGGCAGAGAATGACGCCTGGAGAAGCAACGCGACTTGGAATACGACCCCCAAGAGCACCTGGACTACTTGCAGAACTAGGTGAACAATTGGTGGATCTACAAAGCATTTGGGCCAATGTGAACCGGATGAGGTATGAAGGAGGCCTAGCACAGATCTTTCCACTACCATTTAGAGGAAACAGTGGCGAGAGAACCTATGAGGCCACGATCCAAGAGCAGCAACAGCGAGAAGAAGCAGTTCCTGAAGAACCAGAAGAGCCTAGCCCAGAAGACACCTTGATGCAGCCAGGTACAGGCGCAAGATTCGATGTTTTCACACAGACTGGTCAAAGTCAGGGAGAAGGACATGGTGATACGGAAGAAGGAGATGGAGGACCTCGATGCCGAGTACACCATGAAGCATCACATGGAGCAGCAAATCCTGATGAAGAAGGACAACTACATCATGAAGAAGAACGACCACATCCCGGAGGAGATCGACCACATCACGGAGAAGATCGACCACATCCTGGAGGAGAAGTTCGACGAGTTCAACGACGACTACCAGATCCCCCTGATCTCGGACGAGGACGTCATGGACATGGAGGAGAAGATCATGACAGTGGACCAGAAGAGTTGACATGGTCAAGCAGTGAACAAGCAGACCATGACTGGGAGCAAGAAGGAGATCGCGTTGCAGAAAGAGAGCAAGCAAGGAGAAACCACATGGTGGACATTGAGAACATGCACTGGCAGATGCTGGAGCACTCTTCACAAAGGCTGGGACACATCCTAGCAGATGGAACAGAAGAGACTAACAACGAGGAACTGGAGAGAACTGTTCCTTCGAGACCAGAAGTTTTCAGCTGGTACAGAGAGCAACTACTGCTGATAGGAGAAGGAGTGGAAACGCACTTGACAATTGCAGCACGAGAACTTTCCCACTTCATCAACACGATCTTGGATGAAGCAATGAATCAACGAGGCAGAGTACTCAATGGTGACTATGAAGATTCCCTGAAGCACTTTGTCCGCAGGGTTTGGGGTGAAGGGCATCCAACCATAGGTTTTAATCTGGTAGAAACAAAATGGCGCCTGATCTGACGCCAATTGTAGTGGAAAAACTCCGCTACCAAAAAAATATTCCTCACCATTGGGACGGCGCTAGCATTCAATGCAGCCTCCATAAGTTTTTGCACACACATGCCAGAGGCTGCAGCACACCAGCAGACTTGAGCCAACAAAAAAACATTGTGGCCTTTTTCACCTGGTTTTCATCATTTGCGGTTGAAAAAAAATATATTCCATTGAGGGAAGGGAAACCAGTCGAGGGAAAGGAAAAAAAAACAAATCGCACCGCATCAGAGGGTTGGCAATCATATAGAACTTGTATGTGTTATGATACGCGAAAGAAATCATAGGGAACCTCATATTCGGAAGGTAGAAAAGTCAAAATGCCTTCCCACTCCAACAGCAAGTGTGATCAAAAACCACAATCTGAAGGCATTGAATGCCTATGTGCTTGGAGCGTGAAAAACTGTTCTGTCATTGACCTTTTACTGCTTCGAACAAACATTTAGAAATCACACATGCGCAAAGTTTCTTTCACGGCCGTTTGTGTTTCACAAGCAACACCCTCGCAACCAATTTTGTTGCTCGGTGAAGATGTTGCAGTTTTGCAACAGAGCGAGTTGCCCTCAGCAATTTCAATTGCCACTCCTCGTTCATCTAAGCACTTCGCACATCATACGATATTGGAGTGAACCATTTATGTGGTCTTAAGGGGTCCCATGGTCTGATTTGATGCCAACAAAGGAGAAACGCAATTACTATCTAAAACTTTGGTGCATTCCCACGCAGCCGTTCTGTCCCAACAAAATCAGAACTCACACAGAACGTTGCGCACACTCACACGCGCGTGTGGTGCCTCAACCTCAACTGACCTCTACATCATTCGTCACTTTCAAGACAGCTTCAAGAACGGCTGGCGTGAAACCAGCGCTTTACTCGCATCATACAGGGCACAGGCGCCTGCAGTCACTCTTTAGACCTGGGCATCACTGAAAAGGAGGCTTGGTCAGAAAGTGTCCACAAGCCAAGCTGAAAACTACACGGCGGTTTGTTAGCTCAATTGCCAAACTAAAGTTCCAACCCTCTCCAAGGAAGTAGTTGAAACACAAAGCATCTTGAAACAACATCAGTGCAAGACTTCTTCCACAACATGCGCTCGCAAACGCATGCATTGTCTCAAATGCCTGCTCGCATCTGAGTTTGACAGGCACTAGTCTGGGACACCGGCAAAGAAGGACCCAACACAGGTCTCACCCTCCTCAAAACATTCATTCGCAGCCACTTTGTGGCTTCCCAAAGCTCACAACATAACATGCTGAGCAGGAAGGATCTGAGTGCGATCCCCGAAAACTAGAGTAGAGTTGCAAAACCATTGCTTTAAGGCACTCCCCTCCCCCCACCATGTCATGCGACAAACGAGCTGCACTCAGCACTCATGCGTGACCAAAAAAAGCCCCTTACGAAGACTTGTCATCCTTGTTCATGGTGTCCAAGATGGCCTTCAAGACCTCTAACTCCTTGGCCATTTTGATGCGGTCTTCCCCATTGGTGGTAGTTCCCCGCAACCTGTCCATCTCTTCCATTCGCTTCGTAGCTGCCACCACTGCATTGCCATGAGAGCTCTCCTTGCAAATGAGCGGCACCCGAATTCCAAGAGTTGGCTGTGACACCAGCTCAGCTTGAAGAAAGCCATAGGGCGTGTACAAGAAATCGCCGGCCGAGACTGTACAGGTCCACAGCGAGCACTCCTTGGTGAATTCGGCCAGCATTGCAGGGTTCATTGCCTTGAAGAAACTTGTCATTTTTGCCGCAGGAATCGGGCCTGCGATCCCCTTCCTCTCCATGAAGCCACTGAGTTGCATCATCTCAGTGGCCACAACACACCGCGTGCCCTCCAAGCACAGCCGACCTGTGGCAAGTCCAAAAGATTCTGCGCTGACCTTGTCATACCCGGCGTCCACTCCAAAAAAGCTCGCAACCAGGGAGGGCTTGAGGCACTCAGGAGAGGTTGTCAGATCGGCAAGGGCTTTGACTGGCTCGAAGATCTGGTAGATGGCACCTGTCATCTCCTGAACGGATTTGTCGTCCGTGGCCTCCAAACGCAATGACACTCGAATGCCTTTTGCCTTTTTGCGGTCCTCATCAAAAGTCACTTTGAAACTGGCAGCCTGCTGCTGGGTCAGCTTGCCATCTTCCTTCAAAGTGGATACAACAGAGCTGCAATCCATCAAGAAAGGCTTTGAAGCGTTCACTTTCGCCCCAGCTGCAAGTTTCTCAACCTGAGTAGCCATTGAAGCACCTTGGTCGAAGATAGGAATACTTGGAGAAGCATTTGCCTTCTTCGCCTTGCTAGCCTTCTCCTGCTTTTTCTCTGCAGCTTTCTTCAGCTGCTCCACAGCCGTCTTCAAGGTCTTCTCGGCCTTCAAACCATTCCCGAGCAACTGAGTCATTGGAGCACGAAGCTTGGTGAGTTGCTCAGTGACCTCCTCACAAACACAGTGCTTGGCAGCGCGCGCAACAAGAGGTTGCAAAGCATGAAGGTGGATAGGCTTTGAGCTTTAAATTCAAAAATGATAGCGACACTGGCTTTCAACAAACCTGAAGGAACCGCGGCCCACAAAACAACACTTCTGACTCATGGAATCGAAGCCACGCGCACACCACATGAAGTCTTGCTTGCACAACCCTCCAAAAAGCATACCAAATCAGGGGGTTGCCCAGGCGAAACAATCTCTCTACCACAATGTGACACACGCAAAGAAAACTAAACACCGGTCCTTCACATGGGCAGGAAGAGTGCATTGGTGGTACCTCTCAGCAGTCTGCTCCAAAACGCAAAAGGGCTTGAGCTGAGAGTAGAGCTCACAAGGAGGCGCCCTCCCAAGTTCAACCTTGCTTTCATGGATCTCCGCGTCTTGTGGGATCTCAGCCTCTCCCCCATTGGCAGGCAAACTGCACGCACTGAACCTGGCAATGAACTCCTTCACCTTGTCCTCATCTTTCGATTCCTCAGGAACCAAGCAACAAGGCAATACCCCCAAGCCCCCAATAGTAAACAAAAGTTGAAGTCGTCCTCTCACACAACAAAGTCTTGGCCCTTACTTACTTTCTCTAGCCATGTGATTCCCAAATTGTAAGCTCTTTTTTTGTGAATATGTGAATCTGTTTGAAACCGAGAAGAAAGGGATTGCCCAAAAACAATCTGTTGCCGTTGCTCTCCACTAGACTAAGGCCAAGTCCAAGACAAGCTTGAGAGCCTCGACGCGAACCTCCAAGACCTTGAGCTCACCAGCGAAGTTTGTTAGGAAGTCAGCCTCCTTGTTGGCCTTGTGCTCCTCGAGCTTTGCCTTCAAATTGTCCAAACCTTGCTGAGCTTTCACCTTGAAGGCCTCGATCTGCAGCTTAGCTGAGCGAAGTGTTGCTGAAACCACACGGTCTCTCTCGACCCATGGCTTGGTCTTGTCTGGAGAGTTGTTGGGGGTTTGTGGCTCTGAGGTTTCTGTAGTGGTTTCTACTTCTGACGCCCCCGTCTTTCCCAAGAGCTCCGTCACATCCAGCAAAAAGTTGTCGTTGCCTTGGAAGGCCATCTCCCCATTCTTGAGCATGGCAGCGCATATGCTGCTCTGCTCAGACATAGTTTCGTGCTTTGTCCCGAGTTGGCCTTTTATGCGCTCAATGTCTGCAGCTTTTGGTTTCTTGACGGTTTCAACCTCGCCAACCAGCTCTTTTGATTGCATGTAAGAAGACCTCATCCGCATCTCATCGGCTGTGTGAACCCAAATTCGCAAGGCGCCATTCTCACCCAAAAAGTCATGGTAGACATTTGGGTCCTTCTCCCCAATCTTTTGCTCCCACTCTGTCCACTGAGCAGCAGCTTGGTCATCACTCTTCTTTCCACCACGAGTTGTTTGCGCAAACTCTATGTACAACTTCCTCCCCATCATCTCACCCACCTTGTCCCGAATGAAGCCAGACGCAGCCTCTGTGCGCTCTTGGTAGCGGGCAACGGACCAAGTTCCCCGCTTTTTGTTCTTGGCACCATCCATGGACTCCGGGCAAAGTTCCATGTAGGACTGAACCATGGCAAAGCAACCGTCATCATCTTCCCTCTGCTTCTTGACGAAAGCAACAGCTTCTTTACCTTGGCGATGAGCCAACTTGTTGATGTTGTCTAATGCCCTCTTGCATGGGTGACAGCCTGGAAAGTTTGGAGCACACTCAGCAGGTGGAATCTTCTGCTTGCAGCCCCTGCATTTTGGAGCAACAAGCCTTTGTTTGCGTACCTTTGCCGCAGGTGCGGGCATGTCTGTGGGACCTCCCTCACCAGCTCCAGCAGCTGGCCCTTTAGGGCGACCTCGCTTCTTTGGTCCATTCTCTTGCATTTGGGCCATCAACATTTGAACATCGGCATCAACTGAATCTGCATGTGATTCAACGTCCATCAGGACAAGTTGGGGCTAGCAATCTTTTCTTCGCAAGAAAACTCGGGTAGTGGAAAATTGCTGCAGCAAAGATAAGACGCTTGACGCTAGATTCTTTGATCACAAGTTCATCGCATATCACACAGTCTTGGCGCCCACACTGTGACCAGAAGTGATCAATGGCCTCACATAAGACAGAACTGACTGTTGGACAAAAATCACACGGCAAACATTTCTCCAATCCTCCCTCCAAGAGGTTCAAACATATCCATCTCTAATTTCCATATCAAGTAGAAAGGCGTTCTTGGTTTGATGTGAAAAATGGAATGCAAGCCCGCCTTCGACACAATGCGATCAACTCTTCAAGAAAGAATTGCATTCAACAAAAGATGTTTTCTGTCCATGGCCAATCCCCCTTGGCTGAAGCATTTCTATACACGTCTCTGAAATCTCTTGGCAGTAGGCAACCCCACACACAGACACAACAAGAGCAATCACAAGCTGCATCCTTCACTTTACTACCACAGCTCAAAAAGCTTGCGTACAACACTGCATAAACATGTTTCAAAACCTCACTCCAATGTGGTTGCCACTAAGGCTGCCAATCTGCGAAAGGCCAGCTCCCTTGCGCAGCTTACCCACACAAGAAAGACTTAGTGGCCTGTGGGCCGTGTGAAAGCAAGGCCCATGGCGATGAAGCTTCCAACTACACGGCAGTGCATAGCATTGCCAGCCATATGGGTTAGGCTGGTGCCATTGAGCTCACGCAAGAATGCATGGTTCCAAGGCGCATCTCCTCGGCACTCATCAATGAGATGGGGGACTGGGAACCCCATCATCAAAAGGGCCTCCTCTGGGATCCATGGGCGACAATGGTATTGGCTCCAAAGAAGGCTGCCACAAAGAAGGCTGGGAAGTTGGGCTTTGAGAGCTGGGCGCACTTCAGCATTTTGGGATAGATCTACAACTGCACATTGGCTCTTCGAAGCGCCTGCAGGCGGAGAAACGGCTTGCAAGGCCTCAGCATAGGCCAGAAGGCGCACCTTTGCCCCAGGTGTGAGAATTGAGGCTGGATCAACCGTCTTCTTCCCCACAGCAATACCCTTGCATCGGAGAAGCTCCTTGCGCAAGAACTCCTGAACCAAAGCCCTTTTGGCCACGAAGTAATCGTGTCCATCAAGCATGACTGGGTATTGGAAGGAGCCTAGAAAATCCCCAATTGTGAGCGCACCGTCCTTGACCAACTCGAGTCTCTCCTTGTTGATTGTCCATGAATAGTTCCTGCACCTTGTCATTGGCACTCCCACATCACAGCATCTGACCCTCACAACAGAGGTGTCCCATTTCGTCGGTGGAAAGGTTGCTTCAAAGGCTTGCCTGGTGGGGAAGCAGGAACTGCATTCCTGAACCACAAAATCTGGCGAACGTGATTCCGTTCGCACAAGCCAACACACTGTGGCCACACTGCTGGGATGAAGCCAGCGGCTCTTCGAACCTTGAGGGGAAAAGGCCACACAGCTGTTCCCACCAGCCTCCATGACCCAACCTCCTTCATTGCGCACCTCGTCTGGGTCAGGAAAGAAGGGACACGTCTTGCAATGTGTGTAGCAATACCCAAAGTTCTTGACCCTCCCAGCAGCAACCGCGGCCCGAGCTATTTGGCAAAGCTTTTGGAAGCACCTCTCACCATTGTCAGTAAAGATCTTGGCAGCCGCCTCCTTGCTGGAACAACCACGAGCTTCAACGGCGGCCCGTCGTCGAAGTACCTCCACCACATTGTGCATGCGGTTCACATCCTCCTTCGCGTATTGATCCAAGAGGTCTCCAAACATGTGCACAGGCGCGTCAACTGACTTCATGGCAACATTGCGCGCTGCCTCGTCTTTCTCATGCCCAGACCACAGAACCAGCTCACCATAGGTGGGCGAGAAGGCGCGGAACAACCTCGAAAGACAATGCTCCACAGTACCCAGGCCTGAGTAATGTGTGGTGAGCAAAATGGTTTTCCCCGGCCGTGGTGCTTTGGGCCACCAAACCTCATGAAGCTGCGAAGACAAATTCCAAGTGAAGTCCATCACATCGTCCATGGATTGGTGGACAGACTCTGGCCATTTCAAAGTCTCTGTAAGAGCCTCCTCTCGTTGCGCATCATCTTCAAGGTCCTGAGTTCCTCCTCTGCGAACGCGCTTGGGCGCGGGCTGCTCTAAACTCAATGGTGAAGCTCTCACTAGCGGCGGCCTGCCTTCCTCCATTGTCTCATCTATCAGGACAGGCCCAGCATCAAGAGCCATGAGTCAAACAAGAGCTTGGCACACACAAGGATCCAAGGCACGAAGCACTCCACTACAGCACTCCAGGCCCAAAACAGCTTTCAAAAACACAGTTGCAGAACACTCCAGTACAAAAGCACTGCGAAATGACATCGTTTGGTCAGTTCAGTGGTAGATTCGTCAAACTGCACACTGCTAAATGTAAAATTAGACTGAGAAAAGGGCGCATAGACCAATCGCGGCGCACACACCATCCTGCCATCCTGCCCGATAGAGGTTTGCTCAAAATCACCTCCCACACCGAACAATTTGCTCGCAGAAAAAGCGAACCAAAGTCAGAAGTTGAAGGAGTACGTAAAAACTGTCTGAGAAAAAAGGCAAGAATGGAAAGCACGGGAACAATGCGCAGGAAAAATGAGCGGATAATTTCAATGCCTTAAAACTCTGTCCAAAAAAGCCGCTGAGTGATTTGTGATTGTGAACCATTTTTGGGGCGTCGCGCACGTGTCGCGCAGCGTCGCGGGTCTCTGTCGCGCGCGTCG
>CAXAMN010028894.1:106570-124893 GCA_963970005.1 Durusdinium trenchii | reverse complement strand
CGCGTGTGTTGCGCGCGTCGCGCATGTGTCGCGCACGTGTCGCGCAGTGTCGCGGGCATTGCCCTTTCGGTGGCTGGGGAATGCTTGGGCGCTCAGATTTGCCCATGTGGCCACTTCTATTTTCTGGGAGCCAAAAACGCAAGGAATTTAGACATAGCTATTATATTTCGTTTTTCCTGGGAGGTTGGCACACCTTCTGCACAAAAAAATGCCAAAACACAAGAGAATGACCTCAGATAGGCCAGAAACTTGCCGTAATCCTCCCACACGCCTCAAAGGTTTGCAAAGAGCCCTTGGATCCACCAAGGCTGCACCATCTAGCCTCCGATTGGGGAGCAAAATGGAATGAAAGCAAATGAATGGCATAAGACATCAACCGAATCTATCAAATGTGGACTTGTTCCAGGGAAATCATGGAAATGGTGTGCTTTGCGCCCCTTTCAGAAGGCTTCAAGAGTGTATGATGCTGTTTCTTACTTCGAAACACGTAGAACAGAACCCAACCTCCAGCCCCTCACGCCCCGACCCCCAGCCCCCGACTTGTTCTGCTCAAAACAGGACTTCGGCAGAATTATCTACTTCATATGTTTCTATCGAAGCCATTTGAACCGTTTACTGGTGGCAATGAAGCATAAAAACAGTCTTGGGTGCAGGTTCGCAATGACACCAATAGTGTTTTTTGCCTGCCAACCAGCTATGGTTTTGCAGCAGAACGTATAGGATCTGTTTTGTGAAGTTAACACGCAAGGCAGCCAACGCCAAGCCTTTCAACCCAAGACTGTGTTCTCCAAGGCTGGCCACCCATAGCGACCACAGCCTGGCGCGGCAAGGTGGCCCAAATAACTCTATTTCTCAAAGAGATTTGCTGAGACATAGTTTGTAAGGTTTCAAAAAAAGGCAGCAAATCTCCATAGGTGAAAAGAGATCTTCTGACTGCAACCGATAAGATGTCTTCACAGAAGAGCTTGAGCGAAGGTTTCAACAGACATGAGATAGTCTGAGAGACATTGCCATCACACAAACAAATGAACAGTTCCAGGCCTCTCGACTGCTTCCAAAAACTCTAATCGCTCCCATCGCCATTCTCTTCAGCAGCGGACAAGTGCAAGGACGAAATTGTGCCAATGCCGGTGCCACTGCTGCTAGACGAACTAGAGCTAGACGAACTGGAGCTAGACGAACTGGAGTCTGCGTCTTTGTTGGCAGAAGACTTGGCAGAACTCTTACCCTTAGCTTTAGGCTTGGCAACACGTCCTTTGGCTTTGGCTTTACATTTCGATGATGCAGCTTTCCCCTTACTAGACTTCTCTGGTTTTGCTTTCGCTTTGCTTTTGGCAATCTTTCCAGGAATGATGATCCCAGATTCTTTTGCTTGTTTTTCAGCCTCCGCGTCCAACTCAACATCACTGCGAACCCTTGGAGGTGGGTTTTCAACTAACTCTTGCTCTGCCACCAAATCTGCAGGAGGCACATCCCCTGCAGCAAGCGGCATTCTGAGATGGTCTCTTTGTCGCTTGAACTGAGGAGCTTTGTTGCACCAATGCTTCAAAGCTACAATGGCAGATTCGCGACTTTCCTGTGTGTTCTCCACAAATCGAATAAAGCGTTTGCATCCAGTGGTATCATTCTTTCTGTGCCACCGGCATGACGCTTCCACCCCACCATATGGAGGAGACGATCGGGCCTGCTTGACAGAAAAAGAAAAAGAACCATACTTTGCCACAGGATCCACAAACAACGCCTCCTCCAGCTTTTTTGGGGCAGCCACTGGTGCTGCTGCTGGACCTGTAGAGCTGGAGCTTGAGCCTGAAGGTGGCAGGTCAAGCTGGCTTCCTGCACTTTCAGACAGCAACCCCACAGCAGTAGAAGTTGAAACCTCCGGCTTGCTGGTAGGATGTGCAGGTGCAGTTGTCTCAGAATGTTCGGCTGTGGGAAACGGCGAAGATGCACCTTCACACACTTTTTCCATTTCCACATCACCATCACCATCACCCATATCCACATCATTGTGGACATCACAGTTGCCATTGGTGTCAGCAACGTCTCTCAGACGTGAGTTTGATTGAACAGGAGAAGCATCATTGCTTTCGATCTCCACATCTGGAGCTAGCCCGCTAGAATCCATGGATTTGCGTTTTCTGGTTTCAACCATGCATTCACGCACAGCATTGGCAGGTTGCTGTCCTCGAAATATCTTTTCATATGCTTCTGCCACTAGACCATGTGGAATCTCAAGGATTTTGTGTGATTCACGGAGCCTTCGTGCATCCAGCAAACACATCAAGTAGAAGCGGGAAACCGTCACACCAGAAGTGAACCATGTTTTGTCCTCACCCATGGCAAAAGAACATGTTCGTTGCTTTTTGACAGGCATGAGTGACCAAGACCAACCCTCGGCGCGCATCTGGTGGACAAGCTGTAACAATGTCATGTTTTGCAAAGAGACATTGTCACTGGAAGCGAATGGCACAGCACAACCAAGCTCTCGCCAAAACTGAATATTCGCAATGGCACTGCTGGTCAAAACATGCCCTTGGCTTGACCTTTTGACATACTCAGCTGACTCCAAGGCTTGCATCGAAGACAAAAGGTCGGGAGGACAAATATATGCACGGGAGGACCTCGGCAAAGCACCACTTTCCAGCATGCTTTTCAACAACAAACTTGTCTTGCCACCATACATCGGCAAAGCGTATTGCAAATCACCCGACCGTGTCCACACTTTCAAATCCAAAAGAAACTTGTCCACGCCAAGCTTTTGCGCTGAGTCAGTTAAAGACAAAGTCTCGGTCTTGCCAGTGTCCAACAATGCTGATACCAATGGCCTCTCTTGAGAGCCACGATTCTCAAAGCAAGTGCAAACCATGTCGTTGCGGTCATAGTACTGCGAGGCACCAGGGGCTGAAGACGGCCGCCTTATTCGTGATGGCTGAAGCAATACCTTGGGTGGCCGGTTCAAAGAACTGAACAGCTCAAACTCAAAAGGACAAGGCACATTGTCAAAGTAGCACCGCAGTAAACAAAACACCAAAAGATACATTCATACATTCCCATGGCACTGGTGAGAAGAAACGCGTAGGGTCCCCAACAGAGAAAAGCAGCTCTGGTGTCTCCCAATCCCCTTCACGCAAACAGTCGGTGGCTATATTTGCAACAATCACAGCTTCAGTGACTCCCGTCTTTTTCTTTTTGAACTTTTCATGTTGCTTTTCCAAATCTTTGTGCTCAGACTCATGGTGAGCGGCTAAATGCGAAAGGTCCGCGAACTGCATCCTGGAATCGCGGTAAAAGGCTTGCCTGGCAAATCTCTCATAGGAACGAACCTGCTTGGAATCGGCTATGCGGACAAAATCTGGATGGTTCCGATGGCACGGAAAAAACTCTGCAAACTTTGTCAAATCCCGAGCATTGCCAAAGGCTTCAACCAATTCAGCAAAACCAGTGGGTTCCATTGACAAAAACTCATGTAGCTCTGGCAATCTTAAATTCAATGACAACATTGTGATCGAAAAGTTTGGCGGTTTGCTTTGCCCAAGGTCTTTGTGGGCTGCCTCAATCAAACGCTCTGCAACTTGGACGAATGTGAAAGGTGCAACAAACCTTTCCAAACCCTCGAAATCTTCAAGGCATTTGGATTCATCATCCAAAAACAGGTCAAGCTCCTGGCGCAAAGGCTTGCTCCTGGAAAACAAATCCTGGACAAGCAAATGCTGCTGCGACTGGCCACTTCCATCCAACGCATTCCACATGTCACGCGCTGACTTCAATGCTTTGCGGGCAATCTTGACATCTGGATGGGCTCCTCCCAAAAGGACCCATGGCAAATTGGAAAAAAAAACTTAGTCGAACACGCAGCTGCTCAACAATGACTGAAGCGCCATGCTGCCATTCATTCAGCAATGTGGACCATTGTTCATTGCTCAACCGTTCTTGGCAGTGATGAGTGAAGTCACGCGAATGCTGCTGAAGGACATCTTCCAAGTCTGACAAACAGTTTGCTGCCAAAAAAGGCGCTTGGCACCCCATCATGGGACATTTGCGACGCACACCATCAACACGAGTAATTTCTGAGCGCAACACCTTTGCATGATTGGAGACTGATGTGGCTTCATCCAAAGTCATCAAACTGCTCTGAAGTGACCCACCGTGGCAACTACACCCCTCTGCCCAAGATTGGAACTGCAAAACGCGTTTGTAGAGGGCATGCTGCAAATACCAGAAAGCAAAGAAATAGGAGTCAGCAATGATCTCAGTGACTTGCTCTGGAGCCCAGTCATCATGCTTTGAAGGATTTGCCATTGCTTCGACGCTGCACTTCTGTGGGTCAATGGAAAACCGGACTGCGTCCCAATGCACGCGAAGGAACTGTACCAGTGGTAAGGACTCTTCCAAACAAATTGCCAAAACATTCCACCGCTCAGTATAAACAGATGTGAGTTTCTTGGTGAAAAGTTTTTTGGCGTGCTCATAGTGTGGGGTGTCCCTCATCACAACCTCCAAGAACCGACTCACACGCAATGAGTTTCCCAAGAATTTGTACAGGCACTTCAGCTTGAGTAAGAAATCATCAAAGCCTTTGAAAGCAGACTGCAAATTCAAGCTTGAGTTGTGGACAGCATGGCAAACCCCAGACATCTGCAGAGCACGTGGCATAAGGGTCTTCACAGAATCGCCAACATCATTAGAAAGCAACTCGGCGCCGTCCTCCACCTGCTCATCTGGAACCACATGCAAACGAACTGGGCGCAGCCACTCGGGCAAAGCATCTTCCACTTGTTTCAGAAAGAAATTTGGAATACCTGCTTCCACCCCCATATCGGAGCACCACGACACATGAGAAGCGCAAGAATTCTCCAAATCTTCCAAACCTGTGCTTTCCAGAAGGCTTGCATGAATATATGCTGAAACTTTGTCTGGCAATGATGTCCTTCTGTCTCCTAAATTCTGAGGAACCAAGGTATGCAAATGCACATTTCTGAAAAGCAGATCGGAAAACTCACATCGCTTCTGCTGGGTATCTGCCATTTCCTCTGCCTCGTGACAGTGGTTGCACAAAAATCGCCAGGCTCTTGCAAGGTTGACGCATAGAGATTCAGGCAGCCATCTGTAGCGACCATTGTACAACTCCAAGTCGAACTTGCTTGTAGCGTCGCCCCAAGCAAACTTCAAGACACGACCTTCCTTCAACATGCGGGAGCGGTGAAGCAATTGCAAAGCCACATCCAAAACCATCTCAGATCTCTGCAAGGTAGTCCCAGAAGCTAATTGGTTTGAAGTCCATTCGCGCAAGACTGGCCTTAAAGCTTCAGGCAGCATCTCCACAAATTTGTTGGCATGGTGTCGAAGCATCTTCTTGCAACGCAAGTCGTAGCTTGCGAGAACTTGTGGGACCAAGACTTCTGCAGGGTACTTCAGGCCACGCAATCTCTGAAGAGCTACAGTTCTTTTGGGGTCTAATGCATTCAACTGCCCCCACAACAAACTCAATGCTTGGTTGAGCTCTGATGTCATGGTGGAAGCAAGATTGTCATCTTGAAGGTGCAACAAGGCGTTCAATCCTAAATCACGCAACAAGGATACAACTCGTTCAGTTTCTGTTGCTGACATCACAGCAGAACGGATCTCTGAAGACTGATCGGCTCTGACATTCACAGTTTTGACCTGGTGGGCCAACCAATCCACATCAACTCCAGCCGTCACTGCTGGAAAAAACGGGCGTGTCCATCTTGCCAAGACAGGAAGTTCTCCCCATCCACCGCAAAGCATCAAAAAGGCCAATTGGCCAGGAACATGCAATACCAACAAGTCTTTTAAAGATGCAGGCTCTGCATGCCCAACTACCTCACCCAAAGGTTTAAACCCTTTCTCTTCGTTTGATGGTTGGTAAACATTCAGTTTCCAAGCATCGGCATCGGCGCCAGCAGAATCTAAATCTTCACCCTCGACTCGCCATGAATGAACTTGAAAGACAGTGGCCTTTTTGTGGGACTTATCAACCGTGGAGATTGGGACGTGCGCAAAATTCTTTCCCTTCATACGCCTGCTAATACGGGGGATGGAGACTTCCAAAATCTTCAATTGATTTTCCCAAGGTGGGATGCAAAACGCATCGTGCACTTTCAACAGGTAGGCATCAGCAGCTGACTCGAACATCCGAGCATGGACTGCAAGTGCATCATGTGACCAACCTGGAGACAAATGATCTCGAAAAGGTTCGCTTGCACTAACCAGCACAACCCCTCGAATTGTCAAATGGTCTTGTCTGCAAGATTCCTCAAACACACTTGCCAAAGCTTGATGCTTTGCCTGAAATGTAGAATGCAGTCGCTGCAGTCTTTCTGGAAGCATGTGTCCTTCCATCACATGGTGGAACTTCTCTCTGCGCTCTGATGTCCAATCCTCCCTGCAGGTTATGAAAGCCCATGTGCACGCAGCCATAGTGAATGGTGGCTAGGTTAGAGTGTGGCCTATGCTGATCTGTTGATTGAAAGTCTGAAAGCACATGTGTTGCGCCGTGCTTGCAAAGTCAAACATTTGACAACTTCCATCCCCCTTTGTGCAAAAATTCAAGTTCATGTTGTGAGGAGGAATGCAAGGACCGTTGAAGGGGATGAATGTGCTGTGTGACTTCAATGCCCTTCCTTCTGGTTTGCAGGAAAAATCAAAGACACAAGAGTACACATACAGGATTCTAACACATTCTGCAGAGTGAATGAAAGAACATACAAACAGCATGCCTGTGAAAAAGCACATAAGTCCATAGTCTCCACCGTGTTTCGTTTAGTTTGGCGTTTTGCGGTTCACAGCGTGTCTCTGGGTGGGTTTGAGTTAGTTTCGGTATCATTGGCAACAAATTGCGCTGCACAAACAAAATACACCCTATTGAAAAGTACGTTCACATTTTGGCCTACATGCGTCCACAAAGCTGCAGGTTGGTCGAACCATATTTTTTTTCACGACAACCGCACAAATCTTCAAGCACATACATGAGAGTGCGGGTGAGAGCACACATATGAGAGCGCATTGATCCTGAACAAATGGCCAACTGCCAGGGCGGGTGGGTAGGAAAACGGTTATACAAGGAATGAATGCATCCTTGCTCCCACAGTAGCTGGATGTTCCAACCAAATATTCCAGATGTGAAGGTTTTGCGTTAGCGCACACCTTCAAATGGTCTGAAATTTTCAACTTTGGCCTTTCATGCCACATCACGCGCGCCACCAATGAGAAAAGCGACAAATGATGCCAAAGCATCAATGGCGCTCTACGTATGTCGCCCGTCTATTCTGTGTCTGAATTAATGACGCTGTTCGCGCACGTTCACCCCAATTGGAGTGAACAAAGTGCACCCTGGAATCTCCATAATGGTGACATGATGGGGCGACTCTTTACTTTGAGAAATGAGATGACAGCAGCAATCGAAGATTGCCAGACACCAGAAGGCTACAGGCGAAGCATTCTGTTCGCCAAGAGATTGCAGAGACTTGAACGAGAAGCAATCCAACGTGGAGCTGATGCAGCAGCAGCAGAACATCCAGATGAAGAAGAAGCTGAAGCAGCAAGACAGGAATTCATCAGACAACACACCCCAGGAGAAAGAAGAGAGCTTGGCAACCAAGATGACAACAACGCACTACTTCAATATCTACCACCTGAAGCAGATGCAGTCGACAACGACGTGACCATAGAGTATGTGGACGTGGACGACATCAACGTCATTGAGATTGACAGCACAAGAGGCAATGATTCAAGACAAGCTGACAGAGAACAGCAGGCAGTGATCCATTTGAGTGATGGAGAAGGGGAACAAGAAGATCCTAGAGATGAGGATCAAACGGAATCAACAGGCAGGAGAAGAAGAACTGAGCGCAATGGAGCCAGTTGAATTTGTAGGCCTGTTTGAGAGCTGAACTCGCAGTAAGACCTACAGAGGTTTCAAGAAGCTAGAACGCTTCTCGAAAAGGCAGGGTGTCAGACTTGACTACAGACACTCTTGACCTGTTTGCACATGTTCAGAGCCCAATACCGCAGCGGCTTTCATGACTCAAGCCGAGTGGTGAAAAGGTTCGCCACTATGTTTGACAGATTTTCAAAGTGCGCCACTTAAGCAAACCAAAAGTAGGAAAGAAGACCGTTCTGTGTGAGAAATCAACTGTTCCCTTCCCTTCCCCTCCCTACACGCACGCCCACGCCAACGCACGCACGGCGCCGCACGGCACCGTGCCGCGCCGCACGCGCCCACACGCCCACGCACTTCACTCACTCAAAAAACACCGTGCCTGTGATCTTCCATCTACCTCATCTACCGATCTCCCCAAATTTTATCTCGCCAAACTAAACTTTCATACGCTTTTCGATCATACGCTTTTCGATCTCGTCGTGAACGTATGGCCTTCGGTCTTCCGTTCACTCCTCAGCTTTTACATCCTTTTACGTTTTCCAAGTCTTTGATCACCCTTGGCTGACTTGGTCAACACATTCCTTTTTTTCCTTCAGCCGTCACTGCTGTCGCGTCGCTTTCGCTGTTATCCTCTTCTTATTTCTCTATATGCTCGGCGACGGTGTCACTGGACATCAAGCCACTCAGCTGTCGCCTGCGCCCAACTTGAACCTTTCCAATCTTGCTTCACTCATTTCAAAAGTCGACCGACTCGACCCGTTTGAGAAATTTGCGTTTGTCAGACATTCCATATGATATGTGGTTCAAGACGTTCACTACAATGTGAGACAATGCATGTGTGTTTTTCTTGCACAAAAGACAAAATTCTGCACAAGACAGCAGATGGGTTTGAAACCCATGCTCAAACAGTGTTTTCACAATACGTTGATCAAAGGCATTCGCATCATTCGCAGCGTCCTGCGACAACGGACACAATGGGCGCGCCATACAGGGTTTTGATTGTGGTGGTGCTTGTAGTGGCAGTTCTCGGAACAGTCTTTCGGCTGAGCCCTTGGGTCTCTTTGTTTTGCATTGAGAATGACAGGCTTGCAAAGCCAAGGTCTGTCAATGTATTTTCCATGCGGTTGCCGTCGGAGACCATCCCGGAGAGAAAGAACTCCACTTCCCACGCATCCGAGCTTTCAGGCGTAGTGGATAGCATGGGCGGTTCTCGAGGATATTTCGTTGGATTGTGCAACCGGAGCTACATAATTCCAGAGCTTTAAGATGTGTTTGCCGCTCATTCAGTTGAGTGGGCAATTTTGGGGAAGGAGGATCCTTGGTGGAGTGTCATTTCAGTTGACGAATTCAAAGGAAAAGTGGACCTTCCGGAGGAGCAAAAACAGCGCTTCTATGCAAGTGGGAAGAATCATCGTGAGATGATTCTTCAAGATGTACGAGCCAACGGGAGCAAGCCCTTGGAGAATGCTTCAATTTCTGGACTTTGGCTGTGGGGTTGGCCGTTTGGGAACGGCCTTTGAAATTTGCAGACGTGACCTGCGTGGACCAAAGTGTGTTTCATTTGGAAATCGCAAAGAAAGAGTGGCAGATTCAAAGAGAAAACGCGAAAGACCCCGAAACTCCCAAGGGGGAACTCAATTTGAAAGTGTTTGGACCTGATTTGCTTGCTGCAGTGGCTGGAAAAAGATTTGACTTTGTGTATTCAATGATTGTATTACAACTTACAACATATGATTTCGCCGCTGCAAGTTGTCTACTTGGAACAACTGTGTGACATATTGAAACCTGGAGGGCAAGGATGGGTTCACATTCCCACCATGATTCCGGAAGGTGTGGCCTTGACACCTTGTGACGTGCACCTCTCCATGCGCAGAGGAGGAATCCAAATGTATCATACTCCGAAGGACTTTCTCGAAGAAACCTTCAGATCGCGAGGTTGCAATGTCACAGTGCTTGCGGATCGAGGCAGTGCTCACATCAATCCGGGCTATACTGCCGGCATCATTTTCTTCAATAAGTAGAGAATTGGTGCGAGAAAAACATCAAAGCTCATCTCAGGTTTGGCCGAGCTTGATCCCTCAGAGCTTGGAGAAAAAGAATTGGTGCGATTCTAATAATCGACAAAGCTTCTGAATCTTTGACAAAGCTTCTGAATCTTGTCTCACATGTGGCAACACCTCTGTTGTGATGTGTGGGCGCCTCGTCCTCAGACAGAGCAATAAAGAAGTAATGGGCACAAGTCGTGACAAGAAGTAATGGGTCTCTCCAACAGATGAACAAAGATATTGCCACTTGTTTCGTTCCAGACAGAGAAACTGCGTTGACATATCCGAAAGGCACTGTAGGACCATGCCTTTGCTTTTGCCGGCCATGAGCTGACTTGCTAAGCCTATTTCGAAAGGATTTCCCCAGGACACTTGTCAGCTACTCGGCTTCTTGTTTTCATGCGTTTTGGGGACGTTTGCTATCTTTCCACCCACCGCGTGCACCAACGACACCACTGAGACAGCATCGTGCGCATTCGCTGTTCACCAGTGCTTCGTGTACACCACATATCACTCACGTACAACGGGAGGCATACCGTTGCTTTCAAGGGAGGCCCAAGCAACAGGCCATTTGCAACATGCATTTGCTCTTGCTTGTTTTGCTTCGACAATGCGCGCGTGAGATCTCAATTGTGATCACGCAGCCCTGCCTGCCTTCGTACTGCAAGCCACAACGCCAAAAGGGTGTTGTGAAAACTACCTACCTGAGCTGCTTGCATGCCTTGCATGAGAGCTTGCAAATCTGCAACTGCTTCAAGCGATGCACCCTTACAGGCTATCAAAGAATGTGAAATCCTCGAATCCTCCACGAGTCTGGTTACAAACCAGAATCTAGAACCCTTTGACCCTTTGTGCCCTTAGTTCATTGGCTTTTTTGCCGCCTCTGCAAGATACAGTCGGAGGCCTTTGAATGTTTGCCTTTTTGATCTTTTTGAGATGTTGAGACCATCCGTATGGGCTGCTCTTGCCCCTTGCCCAACCCAGTTGGCATGATGTAGCGCATAGACAACTGGTTGCAACGGATTGGTTTGTCACAAGCTTCCCCCGTCAAAGTGTTGCAAATGAACAGCGCAAGGCCAGCTTCCCCCCGTCAACGCATCCTGGTTCCTCCCTGAGGCCTTCCCTGGACGGGTTCATCACATTGGATGGAACAGAACTCTGAGAGAGAGCACACTCTCTTCCTATGAGGGGATTTTGGAACAGATTTGCACACAAGCTGTTTGGACGAGTCTGTTTGGTTGTGCTTTCTCTTTTTCTTTTGGCCTCCATGCTCTCCGAAGTGGGCATGACCATGACATCGAGCTCCTTCATCTCTAGCGCCACTCCCGACGGAACTGGGTCCGTTCAGGGTCAGTCACAAGGATCAGCTGTGGAACTTGACACGTCGAAGGATCAGCGGCAGAACTCCGATACATTTTCGAGCGGAGAGAAACGCGCATCAATTGGAGAGGAAGCCAACTTGTCGGTTGAAGATTTCAATTCCCCCACTTCACAGCGAGTGGCGGGACAGGACACCAGCGTGTCGTTGTCGCAAAGTTTTGGCACAGAGGGCACCAACAACGGCACCAACAACGGCACCAACGTGGCCGAGGGCGAAGTAACTTCAGATCGTGAAAAGGAAAGAAAGGAGCAAACCGAATTGAAAGCTGAGAAAGACAACCGAAAGGACCGAGTTGAGAAAGACATACGTGGATCGGGATCAGGATCGCCGTGCTTGAAGTTTATGCATATCCCGAAGACGGCCGGAAGTGCGATCAGCCAATTGGGGCGCAGTTATGGATTCCATTGGAGTCTGTGGGATAAGACTTTAGATTGCAATAACCGGAGTCAATGCCTCGCTGGTCCTTGCCTTGAGCCTGGCCAGTGTGAAGTGAACCGAACTTGTTGTTTCTTCCCAGACACTCGGCGAGAGAAGACATTCAGCTGCAGCCTGTGGCACACACCGCCAGGTTTCGATTCGAAGGTCTCAGAGAGCTATGCCAGTTGTGACACCTTTTGTGTGATTCGCAACCCTTTCGATCGGCTCTTGAGCGAGTATGGCTGGCACTATGGGCGTTGGGAGTTTCCCTGGTGGCACGTGGGCGGCAGTGAGGATTTCTTGGCGCCGCCCCCCATCGACTTGGAGAAATTGGACAATCGTGAGGATGTCAGAAATTCTTTCCTTTGCAATTCCTCCTTTTTCGAAGATTTTGTTTTAAAAAGCCTGGAGGCTCGACGCACTTTGGGGCCGTGGTTCCACGACTGTCACCAGGCTCTTCAAACGGACTATCTCTTCTCGCAGGATTTCAACACCAAATACTGCACCTTGGAGTACAAAAGGAATCTGTGATGCATGTTTTTGCGAAAACCGGACCCATGTTTTTCGGCGGTCATGTCACATGGTGTCATGTTTGGTACGCGGGGGTGGGGGTGTGCGTCGTTGCTTCGCGCGTCTGGGACATTGACAGACTCAGCAGCAACCAACCGTTCAGCAACGAACCAAATCAGCAACTACGATTCAGCAACACCACGCTTCAGCAACCAAGCAGTACGATTCAGCAACCACACCAAACAGTACGATTCAGCAACCACACTTCAGCCACTACGCGATTCAGCAACCAAAATGACCGATGCAGCAACCAAACTGCACGATTCAACAACCAGAATGTGGTTCCGGAACTGCACGATTCAGAAATGCGTTGTGCCGCCGCTGATTTGCTCGATGAAGGCATTTGTGAAAAAATCAACGCAGAGCTTGACCTTGACTGGAGAGGAGAGCAGAGGCATGAAACACGTGGACATTGGCCGCGCCACGAAAAAGCCACTTTTTAAAGCAATAAACAAAGAATAGTCCATTGCGTTTTCTAATGCGTGCCAAATGAAAAGCCTGAAGAAAGAGTACTGTTTCCAATCCGTACGGATGTCTTTTGTAGCATATTTACACCATGTGCGTGGGGGCCTTTTGCGGAGGTCACTTTGTAGGCTGCACAGCTGTTTATGACCACAGAGTGCAAGTTTGAGTCAAGCCAGAAACAAGGAAGGCTACCTGTTAGCGGAGCGGCTCAGTCTGTTCCAGACCTCCTTTAATTCCGCCGCGCCGTGGCAATAGCTGCCGCTGCTGGACAACACGCCCAATGGCAATTTGGCAATCAACTGTTCCAACCGCAGTAGCTGGTTTTTCCACCCTGTTACTTGATCGCTCAAAGTCGGTTTCCGGTGATAACTTGCTATGCTTACCCGCTTCGGTTTTCGAAAACGTAAAGTCTTGCGCGTATGATTCCCTTCCGGCTGAAAAACATTTTTGCATAAGGTTAGAGGTCCTCTTTCTTTCCCTCTGATGTGTTCTGGCATCGACCGCCTGCGATTCCATCGACCTCCTGTTCTGATCTGCGTCTTGGATCCTGCCAAATGTCGTGGAAGCGCTTGCTGTGCCTGTTCCCACTACGCCTCACTCACTGACCACCCCATCCGCCTCCTCCATTCACATTCGGGCCGCCTGTTTCTTCCCTTATCCACCGACGGGATGCCCAATATAACCGCCTGGGCACGGCAGGAAAACCTTGAGGGGTCTGCTGGGCTCTTTTCGCATTTGCAGCTTTTGAAAATCTAGACCGTCGAGCTCTGGCCGCCTGAGGTCCAAGTGCTGGGTCAGAGCAATCTAAGAGCAAGCCTTCTTGTTCAACTTTCGCCCGCCCCTTTTAGTGAGCGCGTGCTTTTCGCCCTTGTGGTGTGTTCTGGAGCTACCGTCCAGTACCTGGTAAATTCGTTATTTCACATGGGCCCTTTTTTGTGCCGATTTTGCTTCGCTTTGGCACCTTGTTCTTCGTTTCTTTTAGCCCTTCGTTCGCGTCTGTCGCCAGTAGGCGGGGGTCTTTGCTCGCCTGCGATCGCGTGGCTCTTCTTCTTCTTCTTCTGGTCCTTGATTTTCTTCTTGCTGTCTACGATCTACGATGCCCTGGATGAAGTCCATGAAGTTGAGCTTTTTCGTCGTCGCCAACAAAATGATGGCCTCATATTCATAGAGTCTTTTTGGTCCAGGGTAGACTGCCTGTTTCAGTGCTAGTTCGCATTCGATATTTGGTGCTTCCCGGTTTCCAACGTGTGGTGAACTTCGGCGTCGCCTGCGTGAAAAAACCATTGGCAGAAAAACCATTGGTTAGGGGCCTCCTTATTGAAATACACATCCAAGTTGAACCCTTGCGGGAATATGTGTTTCTTTATTGCTTAACAATTTCTTAGCGTGGTTTTGACAGAAAACACATCCGGCATCCTTCAAAAAACCGTTGGTCAGGGGCGTCTGAATCATTTTGCGCTGTGCTAACACATGGCTCTTGGCTTTTGCGCGCGTTGGTCGTGGCCGAGAGTCCTGGCCGAGACGTTCCACGTATGACAAAAAAGGAGCAGGTGAATACAGTTCAGCTCTTGACCGATGCGGTTTTTACTCGGCTTGCAATGCGACCCTGAGTCTGCAGATCAACTAAATTTAGTGTTTGGATTTTCCTAGTGATTTTTTGAAAAACTAATTTTTCATAGTAAATTTCAACAAAGTCGAAACAACATGTAAACAACATAGAAACAGCATAGAAACAACATATAAACAACATAGAAACAGCATAGAAACAACATATAAACAACATAGAAGCAGCGTAGAAACAACATAGAAACAACCACAACAGTCAACACAAAAACAACACAGAAACAAACAAAACATTGGCTTGGAAGTTACACATGAAGTTGGTTTTCACAGGTAACAGACAAGAATGGTTTCCGTCACCGTCGCCTCAAATTACTTGAGAAGTGTTGCAGTATATATTTCAAAAAATTGAGAAGTCAGTTTACTTGAGAGAAGAGCTTGTCACAACCAATTTACTCGTCTGCCTTGAGAGAAGCCAGGGGTGATATACTTGAGAAGTGTTGTTTGATCTACTTGAGGAAAGGTGTGGGAGCACTTGGTGTTGCTGTGTTTACTTGAGAAAACTCGAATATTTTTATTGGTGTACTTTCACCAAGTTACTTGAGAAGCGTTGCGAAAATTTTACTGGAGATCAGGTACAGCTCTTTTTCTTGAGAGAGGTCTTGTGGGGTTATCGAGGTTGCTATCTTGAGGCGAGAAAATGATACATGTAAATGGTCATCTTGACAAGAACTGTTCACAAGTAAATTGCAGTCTTTGCATTTGAGCTGTTCACAAGTAAATGACAATCTTGCGAAAACACCTGGTCACGAGTAAGTCTAAGTGGCAGTCTTGGCAGTTGAGCTGTTCACAAGTAGATGACCATCAACGCTCACAGGTAAACTACAATCTGGACAGAAGAACTGTTCCAAAGTAAATTGCAATATTGGCACAAGACCTGGCCACAAGTAGTTCTTTTCACAAAGCAAATGGCCCACAAGTACATGGCAATATTGACACAAGAGTGTACACAACAGTGAAAATAGTGGGCTTATGAAAAGTGCAACCCACAAACCTCACAACACTGCCTTGAGCAAGTGGCATCCACAAAACAATAAATGATGTCTCAAGTAAAGTGAGCATAGCTTTCCGAAAACATATACGAACGCCAAAAACCTCGTACACAGTCCAGCGCCCAAAGCCATTGTGCAATTTGACTGCAAGGAAATACAGAAGGTGGTTCACAAGTAAAAACAGCTTCACAAGTAAATGTATCCAGAGTCTAATGAACTCACAAGTGCAGCATCAGCATGTCCAGAATATAACATGGAGATAACAAATTTGAATATGTGTGTATACTTTTGATGTGTGTTTGTTGATGTTCTGCTCATTTTCTATGTACTTTTTATGCAGTTTGTATGTAGTTTATATGCAGTTTTGAAAACTACATGTAGTTTTATCAAACTACATGTAGTTTTATCAAAACGACATGTAGTTTTCAAAACTGCATGTAAACTGCAGATAAACTACATAAAAACTGCACACAAACTGTATATAGTTTTTGAAGTTCTTTTTGCACAGTTTCCCTACGAATGCAGTGGCATGTAACAGTACTCTTGAGCTAATTATTACATAACTGTTCAACATTTACTTGAGAGCAGTTCTCCAATAATAGAATTCCTATGAAGAAATTCATTTACTTGTGAGCAGTTCTTGTTGTGAAGATGCGCATTTGCTTGTGAACAGGTCTTGAGTGTCATTTACTTGTCAGAAGTTCTTGTTTTGGAGATGTGTAATTTCTTGTGGCTTGTTTCTCAGTAACTTCTGTCATTAACTGGTGGGCAGTTCTTGGGAACAGTACATTGAGTGCCATCTTCAATCTTCCTACAACTTTCTGCGGCTTTTTGTTTTGAGAGCTTGTAATGTATTGTGAGTGATCCACTGCACTCATGGCTGATGGAATGCCAAATGAATCTATGGTAGCCCAAACACCAGCAAAGTCAGATAAAGATAGTGAGAAGCCTTCTGCCACTCCTGGTTCAGTCCTGAAGAAATCATCAACAAAGGCAATAGCTGCTCCCAAGACTAGCTGGAAGGTGGGCGTTGTGCCTGTGCCTGAGGAGAAGGACAAAGAGGAGGAAGCATAAGAAGAGAATGAGAAGGAGGAGGACCCAGAAGTAGACCCAGAGAAGAACAAGAGTGCAGAGACCAGAGACGGAGTCAAGCAACAGAAGTTCACGCAGATGTTTGCTGCCGGTGAGATCCCAGAGTGGATTGCAAGGGAGTGGGGGAGTACAAAGAAGTTCAAACATGGCAAGAGAGACAAGCAAACCCTGATTGTCAACAGCCTGTTTGATAGACAGGGGGAGGTTGATCATGAACACAGACAAGGCGGTTTTCAAGAACATGCGACATGTGACATGAGTCAAGTGAACAAATTTGGAGAAATCATTCTTGCAAAAACTTAAACACAGCCAACAACCACAACAACAAAACAACAAAAACAACAAAACAACAAAAACAACAACATATGACAACACATGTTTCAATTACTTAAAAGGATTATTTGTCTTACTAATTTAAATTACTTGTCTTACTAAAATTTACTATGGTAAAAATTACTTTGCTTTTTTACTTAATGTTTTTACTTTACTTACTTGTTGAAATGAAGTAAACTTTTGGCAAACTAAATCTAGTTGATCTGCAAACTCAGGGTACTGCGCAAAGAGCAGCGCGCAGCGTCTATGTGGAAAGTAACTTGTTACAAACTGCGCTCGCCTCCTTGGACCAGCTTATAAGTTAGTTACAGAAATTAGAAACCATATAAGTTGTGATGATGTTATGTAACTAACCCATAAGTCCCCGGGTCTTGCGCTCCTCGTGCTGGGGGTGGAACTTGCTTAGGGTAGAGTGGACCCCGGGGGCGGCGCTACCAGGACGTTGCCAGCGTACGTATATACGCGTCCGGTTGTGGCTCTTGAGTACGGTCAAGACACGGCGCGTTTAACCAGACACATGGCGCCTAACCAGACACGTAGCGCTGATACGTCTGTCCATATGCCATAAACCATGTGCGCCAGGTTGGCGCAACTGACCAACTTACAGTGCTATGGCTGACAACCTGCGCACGCGCAAATCTACCATGAGTTGCGATTTGCTGTTGAAAAGCTTTACCGTGTGGAATTGCGAGCCGATGCCTGCGTAGGAAGATTGGAAACAACAGCTTGGAGTAGACACGGCGTTGTGTCATACATGCGCATATTTGTGCGTGTGAGTGTGTTTTGGCGGCTGTTTGTGAGCTTGCGTCCCTAAACCGTTTTAGCAGGGCATTGTCGCCTCCCCGCCTTCAGTTCTGAAGTGAATGCGTTTCACCAAACGAGCCCTGAACCAAGTTGCACGTTTGGACACGCTTTTACACCCTGCATGAGTCTGGTGGCACGCGGGGACACGTTTTGGCACGTTTCTTGAGAGCAAGGATTTCATATGTAAGCAAAGCATACACAGCACCGATTTGTTCATACTTATTGAGATTCAGGTCATAACTTTGACACGATTCACTTCTGACTTGAAGGAGCTTTTGCGTTCCTGCCTTCTATGTGCCACCAACGTTGACCTTGAGACTTGAGCCTTTTAACTTTAAGACAGGGTGGGCGACGCGCGGAGAAGGCGCAGGTGTCCCTTAAGAAAGAACGCTGTCTCGCAGGAGGTCCATGCAAGTGGTGCTGAATTCGAACGGCGCCACGAACGATAGCGCTTCGAGCTGGTTAAGGGAAGCTTTTCCAGCTGCGCTTTGGCCCTGCCTGCTCTCTTGAATTGTCCTGGCGCGTTATGTGCTTATAAGTCTGGACACGTTTTTGCGTCCGATGAGCACGTCCTGGTAAGGGTTCGTTTGCTCGTTCCCGATGAGCACCCTCTTCCCTTCCCCCCACGCATGCGCAAGAACAACAGTGCCATGTGTTCAGGTCCAGAAAATATGGTCTGTATCGGGACAGATTGGCTGACCGCA
>CAXAMN010028894.1:77489-106560 GCA_963970005.1 Durusdinium trenchii | reverse complement strand
GCCGCCTCTCCGTGGGAGGTGACCACCTTTCCGGAATTCTCGAGAACTATGGGTGGAGGCGATTCGCGCTGCACCCGCCGACAAGCTCCAGGATAGTGTGCACATATTCATTCCACTCAGAAAGTCTACGATTTCGGCAGTTGGTCTGAATCTGATCCAGACGCTTTTTAACCAGGAGCACTGCCTGTCCCCAAGCACCGTTACGGACAGCGCCCAGCTCATCCTGGGCCAGCTCATCCTGGGCCTGATTGCGCAAGTTGTCTCCCATACGCTGCAGATCCAGCAAAACCGGATCTCCCTTGACTTTGTCAAACGCAGAGGCTTCAAGAAGCACAGCCTTCTCAATCTCTGTCTCTGAGCCTAAAAAAACTGCCCCGTGACACAAATCCTATGGCATCAAAATGAATTATTACTTGGTCTGTTTGGCTGATACAGGTCTAGGGTCTAGGGTTTGGGCACGCTGTCGCTTTCTTGTCTTCCAGACTTTTTCCAGCCAAAGCAGGGGTAGACAATCTCGACTGAGGAGCGCCCTTTGCCTTCGCCTTCACTTTGGCTTGTCCTGGCAATTTATAAGGCAATAAAAAATTTACACGGACGACGTGCAAAATTGTCGAGCCTCGGGGTCGCACTGGTGATTCTGTAGGGGCTGACGGAGCTGTGGAGGCTGCAGCCGCTGCCAGCTGGTTTCGCACCATATTGGGGTCAGGCACGGTTACCCAAAGAGCTACTACACCCTTGGAACTCAAGGCCTCCATGGCCTGTGCGCACCTGCCCTGAAATCGACACAGAAGTCCCTGGATTCCACGTTGGTCTCTTCCATGCCAAGGGTCACCCAATATCTCATGCTATCGGGATCGTTTGGTGCGTCTGCACCTGGCACACCACCTTTGGCAACCACGGCCTCAATCTTGCGCCTCAGTCACAAGGCACATATATAGAACAGGCAACGCGCAGAAGACTCCCCACCATACTAAAGATGCAGGGAAGATGCGTGCTGCGTCCAAGCTGTTGCATTTCTCTGATGGTCAGGCATCTGCGCAGCTTGGACAAAGTTTCCGATTGCAATCGGCGAGATGCAAACGTGCTCTCCACAGCTTCCAGGCTCTCCCCTGAAGACACAAATGCCCTCAAGGCTGAAAACTTCTCAGTCTTGGTCCCGCGAAACATCTTCACCAACTCTGGGAAGTCAGCGGCGCGAGGACCGTTTGCAACACGCTGGAGGACCATGTACTGCTTGCGGTGCGAGCTGGTGGTGACTTTACCCTCATCCATGTTGGCAGTATCCACAGCTTGCGAAGCCACGGGCGCAGCCGCACGCTGGGCGGCAACCACGATCTCCTCTTCTTTCAGCAACTCAAGAAGGGACGGGTCCGGGTCCTCTTCAACCTCCTTGGGCAGCTCCACTGGACCAACAGCGGTCTCATGGGGCTGCTCACTCACCGCTGGAGGGGTGATCACTGCAGGCTCACCTGGTTCCCTGACGATGAGGGGAATTTTTCCTCGAACGCACGTGCCCGAGGACAGCGGCACTCCATCCTGGTCAGGGAAGTCCACAAGTGAAGGACAACAGAAGATTTCAATTCTCACGCAGCAGGCCCTACATACATGACCCATGACCCATGGCAGGATCAACGCAGAAACGCATGCGCGCGTGGCCTAGCATGAGCATGGCGCGGCCTACATGATGTCGTGAACAGAACGGTGTCCCACGAGCCAACCCATGGCATGTCCCACATGTCATGAACAAATGGTAATCTCCACATGAATTGTAAACATACGTGGTCCCCAACAATACATGACTTCCGAATTCGGACAACAGGAACCCCTACATGCATATACATGACCCTACATGCATGAGACATGAACCCCTATATACGTGCGTGAACACGAGCAACTCCAAACACCAAAACCAACCGCGAAAGTACACACTGAGCTCCTCACATCTGCACGGCCATATTGCCTGAAGAGGTGCCACGAAGAAGGTTTTGGCCACGGAGTAAGGTAGAAATGGACGTGTGTCGATCTACTCTCACACAAAAATATACCTACTGCACAGACGCGGCCATGCCCGCGCCTCTCAGAACTCACAAGGCTGATTTGCCTTCGAGGCGTTACCGTCCCATTTTCTCCTTCAGGCACCGCATCAGGTTGCGTGGCTGGGATCTCAGGTTCCACCGGCGGCGTCTCGGGATCAGCAGCTTCCGGGGCTGAAGGCAGCGCTGGTTGTCCAGGCTCAGCAGGCTCGGTTTCGCTAGCAGGAGTAGCCGCGTCAGCCTTTGCCTCCACTGCCGGAGCCGCTGCAGGAGCAGCCTTCGGCTTTGCAGCTGCCTTTGACTTCCTTTGTTTCTTCATAGGCGGAAGCTCATCCTTCAAGTCCTTGAGGATGTCTCTGGCCTCTTTGACCTTCACACCAGTAGCTTCGGCAAGTTGCTGCGGGGTTGGCTCCATACCACCAAGTGAATCGGCCAATTCTTGGATCACCTCCATGAAGTGTTCTCCCGCCATGAGTCTGGGGACTGTCCCCACACCCGTATCACGCGCGCAGCAGGCTTTTGTCCAGAAAGCGCTCGCAGACACAACGCGCACATATTCCAGCTTGCAATTTTTTAGAAAAAGTTACGGGTTTTCACGCCGATTACCGGGGTTATCACGGGGAAAGCACGGCTTTTCACGTGTTATTTTTCCCAAAGCCCGAGCGCTCCAAAATCTCTCACACACGCTTGTTGACCATTTTGGCCAAACAAGTATACGCATTGCCTAATGGCTTCTCCCATGTACTTGGAGGCCTGAAGGCCGTGCTCCCTCGGATGTACGCGATCACTGACAGGGCATCCGCCTTAAACGCAAGGTGAACCAGCCATGTTGCAGTAAACCACTTCAGGCCCGTACATCACACCACGGGTCTGCCTTTGCCCAGTCAATGGCCTGCAAGCATCAGTGCATCCACACTGCCCTAGCCACAAGACAACCACCTTGAACAGCTCCAGGTCACTGAGCCCGCGGTTCACAGGTACAGGGCATCTAGGCGGCGGCAACTCCTAATTACTCAACCGTTGTTAACATTTGTCAAAAGCACGCAGCGTAGTTGTGAAAAAGACTTGCGCCTCCCAGTCTGGCCTGTCCATCTCACCCATAAGGTGTGACAGGTCGACACCGAACCTTTCATGGTAGGCCCTTACATCGGAGCACTCCAAACAAGAAAGCAGCACAAGTGCAAGACAGATGCATCACAGCTTCTGGGACGCTTTCAAAGCATCCTTTTCCCCAGCGAACACCACACCACCGCCAGCTGTGCGCTGCTTCTTCACCAAGCCGGGGCCTTGCGACAAAGCCTCCAGCTCCTGGCCAGTTAAGTGGCCAGCAGCGGCCTCGAGCCTCTTCAGGAGGCTCCGGTCGTTGGACCACAGCCAATGCCGTTTAGGTGAGGCAGTTGTCTCTTGCAAGGAGTGGAGAGCATATGCTCCTCCCCACATTGCTGCCCTCCATATAGGACAGCTTTGAAACAGCTCAGAGATCCGCGGGTGAATGTCGATAGCTGAATGAGCTGGTTGCTCCAGGAGGAAACGTTGATGTAAAGACAAGGCAGTAGATCATCAGGCCAACACGTGATGCCAGTCTGTTGCCAATATCAACAAAGGCATGGCCTTTGTTTCCAAGCGGGTGGAAAATGCTTCTTTGATGCGAACCTGCAGACCTCAGTCAGATAGCTACATGCGTGGGCATACCCCTGTTGCAGCCCTACACAAAAAATGCATCAAAGTCACGGAAGGCAAAAACTCGAACGTAAGATAGCTAGTATCTGTAAGCTGCCTTCCTTTGATCGTCTCATGCCAGCCTCCGCAGCAGAAACAAACAGCCACTACGTGTCCGAAGGTAAGTGAGGGGCCGACGCAAAGCCGGCTGGCGCCAGGAAGTCAAAATCTGTGTCCTCGTTGCGCAATATTTTGTCCAACGAAACTCCTCGGTATCTTGCCTGAGTGTCAAGATACGCACAGAATACAGCATCGAGCTCTGCTTCCTCACATTGTACTAGCTGGGGGAGACCACTTTGCGCAAGGCTTGAGACAGCTTGGCCTCACCACAGAAAAACTCTATGAAGTCATAGGCCTCAGGAAGTCACACAGCAGGCGCGTCAAACAACGGTCCGAAACCAAAATCTTTGGCCCTAGCAATCTCTTCTTCCAAGTCAGCAAGAAAGAGCAGGTGGAGGTGCAGGAGAACTAGAACTGCCGGCACCCCCCACGCGAACATCTCAGCTATACCCATGGCCCCCCAAAATGGCTTGAACCTAGAGCGCGCAAACCTGGTGAAAAGTTTAAGAAACATTTGCAAAGGCATGAGTGTGCGAAAACCACTGCATCCTTTTCAGCGCACCCCAGGTTATCGTCAACGCGTGTGGCCATGCACCACAGCGACAAAATTAAACGCAAGTCTAGGCAAAACGGCGCCGTTTCAGCTCCGCCATTGACATCAAGAGAGACGATCTGTTGTTTGACATCATCCAGGCTGAGCAAGCCTCTTTGTAAGTGCTTCCTTCTTGCCTTCTTGCCTTGATGAACTCAAGGCGTTGCGCGTTGAAAGAGTTGGCGGCGTAGGTGGGTTTCTGCTCGGCCTCCTGTAATACACCCTTCTCCGTCCCACCATATTGAGGAAGAGCCTCACAGAGTTCTAATGCTTTCTCTTCCTCAGGGCCAACCAGCTCACGTTTCTTCGCTTTCTTCTTGGGAGCTTTCTGAGCTTTCTTCTTTCCCGATTTCTTGGCAGCCCTAGTAGCCTTCGGCTCCTCTGGCTCGACCATTTCTGCATCATCTTCCCCACCAACGGTCGGAAAGGGAGCGATGGGCTTCGAAGCACTCTCCTCCAAGGACTTCAGCACAAATCCGGGCAATCTGCAATTGTCCGACCGAGCAGGGGTGGGGACTGGCCGATCCAAGGGCAACTTAGCAGTTGCCACAGCCACCGGTGCTTCTTCCAAAGCAGTGCTGCTTGGGTTGGAAGACTCGCTTCTCTTTTCTTTGAGGGCCGCAACTTCGGCGGCCAGCGCCGCCCAGTCAAATTTTGGTAGAGTCACAGCCTGCAAGTCCTCATGTGAAGCCGCCCTGGTCGACGCATCAGCTTCAGGCTGGTCAGCCAATCCTGCGCATCTACCTTTAAGTTCCGCAATCTTTTTGGACTTGGCCCCTTTTGGGCTTTCAGCTAGTTGTCCAATCCACTTCCCGGCCTCTGCGTTTTGTTCTACGTCCTTTCTCGTAGCTTCGCCTTTTCCAAACAGGCACTCACTGTGGGCTTGAATGAAATTGAAGTGCACCTTAGACCGGAGGAGCCAGCAGTCCAAACATTAGATCCATGCAGAGGCAGTGAAACTTAAGCGTGGCACAGTCTTGAGGTGGTCTTCCCGGCTGAAGGCTTCTGCATACTTTTCTACCAGCTGCGGGTCGTCCTCTAATTGCTTCAGGGTCCGCGGCGTCAAGAAAGGCGGGTATTAATTGGGATGCAATATTGGGCCTCAAACCTGCGTGATCAGGTGATAGCCTGGATGAATGCACACATTACACAGAGCACCGGGGGCACTGGATGAGGAGTAATTCTCCCACCAACGATGCTTACGGAATCCCTGCGTATAGCATCAGCCACGAACTACATGATTCACAAACATGTGGGGATGACGTGGACATTGGACATTAGTCAGCATGAAAATGTATGTGAAAAGTTCGTGCGCGTGAACCAGCAATGTCGTGAACAAATGAAATCAAACTGCACTCATGACATGAACACATACATGAAACATTATGAGACCCAACATGGCAGGAACACATGACACCATGAAACCCAAAAACGTGAACTAGCACGAGCGCATGAAACTATAGCACATGACTTGAACACACATGAGCACATGAGCTCATGACATGAACAAACATGAACGCATGACACGAGCATGTGCAAAAACATCTCGTGAACACACGTGCGCGTGACAACACAACGTCTCACGAACCAACATGAACACATGACATGGCGCGACCCTTGACATGACATGAACTAAAGAAAGGTATTGTCTGAACTAAGGCTGCGACTGGCATTGGGCCTAGGCAAAGGCACTGGTGAAAGGGCTGCGCTCCACAAAAAATAAGAAACCGGCTTTCGTCGATGATCTCTTCGTACCTCGAGGCCAAAGCATGCAAGCAAGGAGAGTTGATCACCTAGCTCAAACCACTCCTGGTACAAAGGGAAGCCCTCCCACACCATCAACCTCAGAAGCTCTAGAGTCCACTCTTGCAAGAAGAAACAGTCTTGCAGAATCTTGCAGACCACTTTTCTGCCGTGAGCAATTTCAGTCCAGCCGGGATTACACTGGCCTCAGTATACCAAAAGCCAACGTTCTTCTCAATGAAAATGAAAAGGAGTTTTGAGGAAGCCACGCAATATGGAAAAGGCCATGAGCTATACCAAGAAGGGTCAAAAGCCCTCAATCAACATGAAGCAAGCAGCTTCCCTTAATAAGCGCCCCTCAGCCTTATATGCATCACCATGATGGCCGGCGGCGGTGGCTTGGGGATGACGATGATATTCCCATCTGAATGCCTGCGAAAGAAAAAACTCAAAAATGTAAACATCTGAAGGGAAAACGAAGCCTGACTGGAAGCCCCGGGGGAGGCGGCGGAATGGGTTGGACAGCTCCGTCACGGCCAACAGGCGCAGCAATAGCCGCAGTTGGTTCAGCCTTTGGACGCGCAGGCATCGGCTTGGGAGATCTTGCTTTCGATGCCCTGGCGTAGTCCTCCTGACAGCAAATTAAAAAACTTTCCCCTAAATTCAACTATGTCAGCATTACCCGACCTCCAGCATCAGGCTTCGCCTTCACTGCAATGACCTCCGGTCCCGGCGAAGCATCAGTACCGGAACGTGCGTCGTCCGCCGTGGCGCCCGTTCGGTCTCCAGGCGCGGTCTTAACCCTCGAGCGCGCTGCCTGGGGCAAACAAACAAATATGTATTACAGCGAACAACACATATATATATATATATGTACAACTCACATATACCCGCGCTTCACTGCAGCAGGCTTTGCGGTCGCGAGGTTCTTCACAACGATGACCTGGCAGCGGAATTTAAATTTAAGAAACATTAACTGTCGTCTGCGCCACACTCTGGCCAATTAAGTGCGCCTTCGGCGTCCCACGCATTCAAGCTATAGCGGCTCTGCTATAAAGGTGTGCAACTTGAGCCAAGCTAATGCAGCGTCCGTTCTACAACCTGCCTCCACCAAAACAAACCCAAAAACAATGCCAAAAAAGTATTCTCTCTCAGGTCTAGGCAAGAGCCAAAGCCAAACGCGCAGAGAACTCGAGCCACAAGAAGCGACATGGTGCGTGACAACATAGCACATACAATTATTTACAAAAGGAAAAACAACATGGTTTAAACATGAATGTCGTTTTGATGCCACGAACACTCATATGAGCACCATGTTGGCACGTGCGCATGAGGTTGGACATGAAGCCTTCAACATGGACATGAACAACATGAAAAAACATATACAATCAACAAAGCCAAAACATGCTAACATGAGACTCTTGCTGGGGGGTTTTGAATACGAAATGGCCATTCCTGATACAAAACCCCTCATTCCAGATTTCTTCTCCAAAGCCCTGCGAAATGATCCTCTGGGAAAAGACCTGCAACATGTCAACGCAGAGGAGCGAGGATCCTTGTGAAAAGGCTGAAGCCTTTATGTTCGAACTCCTGGTGGGCCAGCTCACTAGCTTGTGCTGTATGGGAGAGGATGGAGATGCCCAAACCTCAGCTCTTGAATTTTTTGCGACGTTAATAGTTCCCCAGACGCATGGCTAAGGCTTGACAGCATAGTGAAAGACCTGTCCAAGCGTTTGGATTGCGTCGAAGGAATGAACCTGTGCCTCAGCTTCATGTTGCGTGGTTCATCATGGTTTCACTTGGCCCACTACTGATCCTAGGGATGGCCCTGATAGACCCCAAGTTCCTCTGAGCAAAGTCCATCACAGTGCGTTTTTGATGTGGCTTGTCAGCGGTCATCCGGTTAGCAGTTCTCAATGTCTCTGGGTTTTTTGGGGAGAAGACGCAACTCCACATGGAAGACGAAATTCAGAACGCGAAAGCGGAGTGTGAGACGGCGGAGATGGCGCTTAAAGTTTTGAACGCTATGCGTGTTGAGGTTGGGCGTCGCTGAAAATACCATTCATGTGTTTTTGAACACTACGCGTGTCTCGTAGTTTGCCTGTCCATTGGCAGGAGTTGTATGAGGCGACCGCTCCAATTGGTGGCCGATTGCATCGCATCCACCCTTGGATGCACAAGCCGTTCTTTGTTTTGGGCTGCTCAGCTCACTATTGGCTCTCATGTGTTGCTTTATGTTCTCAATCTCATTGTTGCTCTCATGTATGTTCTCAATCTCATGGATTTCAGCACGAGGCCCTGGCGCAGACGAGATCAGATTTCAGCAAGTTGGCTTTCAGCTTCGATGCTTGGAGAGTGACGCTTCTGATGACGCGGCGATGGTGAAGATCAGCTGATGATTCAGGATCCATATGCGGAGACTCGACTGATGAGCTCCCGCGTTGGAGCAGAACTTAAGGGGCGCAACCAGCGAATGAGTGATGTGAACGCGTTTTACGTTTGTCGCTTTGTGCACTTCGAACTTTCTAATTGGCTTTGATTTCGGACAGTCATTTGCCTGGAAGGACTTGGTGACACGTCGGACGGATGATGATTGCGCACGTTGGACGCAAAGGGTTAGGGGGCTTATAGGTCGGACGATTGAAGCTTTCGGAAATATATCCTGTAGGTCCGGTTTATCCTTCAAAAGGTCCATTTCCAAAAACACATAGTGCCAAGACACTTGTTCAGCGCCAAGCATAAGACATTTTCTGAGTGCAATATTAAGTAAATTACTCAATTAATGTTCAATCATATGTTGGCGGAAAGTTTCAAAGGTTTCAGCTCAGCACAATGAAGCCGCAGGTCGGACATGTGGAAAGCCAATGAAGCCAGCGACCAAACTTAAAATATCCAATTCAAGATTTGAGAGTCAAAAAAAGTGAGAGTCATTCTTGGTAGCCCAGCTGATGTTATTGATTAGAAACAATAGCCGATGCCCAGAGTAGGAATCTTATACCATGTGCCTGTTGGTACACGTGGCGTGGGCCACTGTGACCGGGCCACCTCAACCAAAGCACATCAGACTCGAATGATCTAAAGACTTCGGAGAAAAAGAGTCTTTGTCCGAACTATCGATCTACGCGCTTGCAGCCAAATATTGTCGTGGATAGTTTTCCACCTCGCACGCAGCTGTTTTGTAAGCAGGGTGTTCCGAAAGCGTCGCGCTTTATATGTATTTAGGGTTCTAAGTCACACATAGTTAGACGTTGCAAAGCAAAATCTTATCGTAGTGGTTGGGGGGCGCAGTATTTGTTTTAGCGTTTTAACTCTCATACGTGGCTGGGTTTGTCAGCTGCAGCGCACACAAATGTTCGACTTATGCGGATTAGCGACCTCTACCCCGCTGTCCTTTCAGAGTTCTCCTCAAAATGGAGAATATACTAGAAAACGTTTGTAAGTTTTGATAGATGAAAATTACGCGCGCGTAGGATTGAACCTATCAATGTGAAGCAGGCTGAGTTTAAACAGCCAGAGTATGAACGCAGATAAGTTGCCTAGCAGTTCAGAGCCTTTTACCTGAATATATACCGTGGACGCTTTGAAGGAATATATTCAGTGAGCCCGCCAGCGCATACTGATGCAGCGTATAAGGAAGAAAGCAATGATGTTGAACATGAACTACATGTAAATGGTGATAAAGAACCGATTTTGTTTGATGAGTACGAAGCCGTGAAAGATTACTAAGCTGTTTAGTTGTCTTCTAGTTGCTAGTCATTGACGACTTCGCAGAAGACAAAGTATCTATGAGGTATCCAAAAAATTTGCACGGTCTCAAAATTCCGACATTTTGGTTTATCAGTCATCGCGGAGTGCATTAAGTCATAGTTTACATGTAACCGCCGCTGGCGTGTGCCGCCGGCCTCCACGGCTGAGTCCTGCCGGCTGAGCGCACGTGGGTTGGTGTAAGCGGTGCCTGGTGTAGGCCGTGGTTGGGTGTAAGCGGTGTTTGGCGTAAACCGTGGTTTGGTGTAAATGGTGGTTGGTTGGTGTCAACCGTGGTTTGGTGCAAACGGTGGTTGGTGTAAAATGCGGTTTGGTGTAAATGGTGGTTGGTTGGTGTCAACCGTGGTTTGGTGCAAACGGTGGTTGGTGTAAAACGCGGTTTGGTGTAAATGGTGGTTTGTATAAACCGTGGTTTGGTGTAAAAGGTGGTTGTGGTAAACCGTGGTTTGGTGCAAACGGTGGTTGGTGTAAAACGCGGTTTGGTGTAAATGGCGGTTTGTGTAAACCGTGGTTTGGTGTAAATGGTGGTTGTTGAAGTAAACCGTGGTGTGGTGCAAATGGGGTTTGGCGTAAACCGTGGTTTGGTGTAAATGGTGGTTGGTATATGCCATGGTTTGGTGTAAACGGTGGTTGGCGTGAACCGCGGTTTTGTGTAAACGGTGGTTGGTGCAAACTGGGGGCAAAATGCATCGGAAACCATGGAAATATGCCGCGATATGCAGGCAAAACACAGGCGACGCGCGTGCAGAAGGGGGCGACGCGCGTGGGGTTCGTTTGGAAAGACGCTGTCCCGAGAGCAGCCCGCCGGACGAGCTCGGACGAAAGTGACAAGCGCTATGGCACGCGCAAGCAAACGGTTGGTTTACCAGGCTTGAACCAAGTACGTCGGTCAGGTTCACATGAGAGTTGAGACTAGACAGGATTAAGTAAGAAGCAAAGAACAAAACGGACGCAGTTTTCCTAAGGTCGATATCTTAGACGACTAAGGTCGTTCATATGTAAATGGTTGACACGCTTTTCTCAGAGTGTTGAAGCGTCAGCTGTACGACAATGAGATGAGACGCTATGCGCACGTCATACAAAGATCTACGTGAAACCGAACGCAGTGAAAAAGGCCTTGGCGAAGTGCAGTTCTGAGATTCAAGTTGAAGGCGTGAACTCTGAAAGTCAACAGGTTGGAGCTCAATAACTTGCAAGAGATAATGCCGAGATTCTCCTTCGGACCTATGAGGAATTAGAATGGGGCAGCGTGGCAACAGGAGCTCGCTGTTGTTATACAGCACGGCTCCCAGCAATATGCACTTTCCGCTATACTTCTTGGCTTGTCACCATTCGGTGTTCGGTGTTCACCATTCGGTGTCACCATTCGTGTTCATGGTGTTAACTTACTGGTTGAATATTTGCTAATATCGAGCCGCTTTTCAATGTGATAGTGATAAGATTGCAAAATTTCCCAACTGATCAAAAATGTGTTCGTCTTTCGACCGTCGCGCGTGTGCTAAATTGGCCCGCGTCAGTATGGAACGGGGCGAGTCGCTAGTCGTTGCGCCTACAAATAGGCTGTCGTTGAACTTCGCCTGCTTAGAGAAATTCTTTCAGTCAACGTAGCCAATAAGCTATATGTCTACTTATGCGCGCCAAGACTACATAGTAAGTACGCCAAGTACTGCTGCGTAAAGTTGGATTTGCTAAGTTTGCTACATTGGTTCTTAATTTTGATCTCCTAGATCTAAGTCAGCCATCGAATCTATACTTATACAAGTAGGCCCGTCCATCCAACTTGGGGGCGCCCACAAAGCAACCGCTACCGAACTGGCTCCGCTGCCCACGCCTCGCCCTTTGCCAACGCGCGCGCCCCCTCGGCCACCTGCGGTTAAACGTTCCCTTGTGAGTCCAGTCAACTTGATGTGGCTTCACAGGGGCCCAACATATTAGCGCCATGCGCTTTTCAGAGGCATCACTTTGTACAGGGTATACGCGTGACTGCGCCCGCAGAGCACACTTCCGAGTTAAGCCGCGAAAAGGCCACCACTTACTTTCACAAAATCCGTTCTTGTTGTCTCGCTTGATGCGTTTTGGCGATGTTTAGACCAACCAGGCAACCACGTCTTACGATACGAGAACCTGACCCAAGAGTTCAACGCATTGATGGCCAGCTATGGACTGTCGCTGCGACTTCCAGACAGACAAGCGAATCTGAAGAGGATGAAACTAGTCACTGATGCTTGTCAGCAGGGTTGGACGTCTTGGGGTGTTGAACTGTTGCGCAAGAAATATCACCAGCGCCCAGCTGTATAGGGCAGGTCTTTTCAGCAGGCCCTGGCAGACTTTGATCGCGCCGTGAGTGTTTTTGTGCTGGATACTGCCCAACCTGGCTGACTACTTGTTAGGCGGCCATCGCGAGGAAAATTGATCGCTTGGTAGTTTAATGGTACGTATCGGGTGTTTGGTACAGAGCCCGCGCAATTTTTCTCTTGTTGCTTGCAGTCGCTTTTGGCGGGGTACATTACTTCCCCAACACGGAATCGCGGGCTAGATCAGGGAGGTCTAGATCAGATAGGTTTCAGACAATTAGGGTGGTGAAAATATGTGAAAATATGTCTAACGTGTGAAAAAGTGTGAAACATTTGTCTATATGCATTTATCTGTGAAAATATGTGGTTTTATTTTTTGGGATAGCCAAACAATGCGTGGCAAGTATGCATGAGATCATTAAAACAAAAGCAAGGAATGGATCAGGGAGGATTAGATCATTTGATCATCTAAGAAATTGAAGCACAGTCACAGACATCCATATGTATGTAGCATAGATTGTATGTGCAACATGTGCAGCTTGATTGCTGTCATGGATGTCGAGGTTGCTGGCTTCTGGTGATCTGGAATGGATTTTTTGGGGGGGCCGGGAGGACCATCGTTGTCCTTCGCGGTCATCACGCCGCTCTTTTCAAGGGTCACGCAGTGATCACGGCGTGGACATGAAATGCTGGAGTTTGAAATCCCTATTAAAACGCCTTCAACATCTAAACAACTAAACGAGGACTGTCATACCTAAAACAGGAAACCAAACGAACATGATCAACTGCTGCCAGCCATGTGCAGCATGTTGATGGGGCTGGCTGCCACCTTTTTCTAAGGAGCCTTCAGTGGGTGCTTAAGTGATTCAAGTCCTTCAAAAACACATGTTATTTATATATAAATAGAGAAATTTAAACATATTCGGTTGCGTGACTGCTTTGCTTTTTCCAAGAAGCCATGTCATTTCCATGGGTCAAGGTCAGTGAGCTGAGCTGTGTCACATGATTCAGTCAGTTTTGAAAGCGCAGCTGCTTAGCTGATCAACGTCATGAATTGAATGGGCACCCCTTTTTTTGACCCACGCATTTTTCTGACCCCCGGAAATGTTTAATTCAACCACCGACATGTTCTTTTTGACCCGCAACAATTCTTTTCTCACCCACAGCCCATCTTTTTAACCCACCACCCTTCCATTTTGACCCACAACCCTTCTTTTTTGACCCCCCAGCATTCTGTTTCCAACCTCTTTTTTTTCTGACCCACGGTCCTTTTGTTTTGCCCACCGCAACCCTTTCTCTTTGACCCACGGTCCTTTTTTTCTGACCCCCGCAACCTTTTCTTTTTGACCCACGACCCTTCTTTTTTGACCACCAACCCTGTTTTTCTGACCCGCGGTCCCGCAACCCTTTCTTTTTGACCCACGACCCTTCTTTGACCACAAACCTTCTTTTCTGACCCACGGTCCTGTTTTCTTTGACCTCGCAACACTTTTTAGTTTGACCCAGAACCGGTTTTTCTTGACCTCGTAGACACCCGGGCACGCTGTATGAGAGGAAGACGTATTCTGCATCCCTCTCTCTTCATTTGACCCACGGCGCCGTTTGTTTGATCCCGTAACCTTTTCGTTTTGAGCCACAACCTTTTCATCCACAACCTGTTCTTTTTTTCACCCACCATCCTTGTCATTAAACCCACTACCCTTCTTTTCTGATCCCCGAAAATGTTCAATTTGACCCCCGACCTGTTCTTTTTGACCCATAACCATTCTTTCTGACCCACAGCCCTTCTTTTTAACCCACCACCCTTCTTTTTTGACGCAGAACCATTCTTTTTTGACTCACCAGCATTCTGTTTCCAACCCTTTTTTCTGACCCACGGTCCCTTTTTTGACCCCCGCAACCCTTTCTCTTTGACCTGCTGTTCTTTTTTCTGACCCCCGCAACCCTTTCTTTTTGACTCACAATCCTTCTGTTTTGACCACCAACCCTTTTTTTCTGACCCACGGTCCTGTTTTCTTTGACCCGCAGCATTTTTTGTTGGACCCACAACCCGTTTTTCTTGACCTCATAGATACCCGGGCACGCTCGGCAAATTCAGGGTGACCCCTAGTCCTATAAAGAACAATCCCTTCGTCTTCAACATACTGCCTAGAGTCGTTGCTGGTAACCGCCCCTTCGTCATCAGTGTATATGATTTGGCGTTTCTTTCCCATCTTCTGTAGTGCCTCCATGTCCTGCTACGACGTCAGGAATTTCTTCACTCTTAATAGGAACTACCGCCGCGTATATACTTAGAACGTCAATGGCGACCAAACCACCCCTGAATTTCTGTGGTGCTTTTATATCATCCTTGGAAAACATATACCTATTTGATACGTGTGATTATTATTAGGTGCCACGAACGAGTTGTAACCACGGGGTTTCTTTTTGACTTCTACGTTCTTCTTGAAAAGTTCGTTTGCGTCTGACATGGAGAGAATCCTATCCCTCTTTCTGGCATCTTGCAAGGTCACAGCCTTTTGCCCAAAACCACTTCTGTCAAAATATGTATCGGGAAAACTTTTTGTTTAGATGACATATATCTAAAGTAGAGATGCTTTAGTTGCAGTATCCACAGTATGCCACGCAGATATCTTTGGAATGGCAATAGGCATTGTCAACCCGTTGCACGGCAAAAGTGCTACTTATTTTCCCTTTTGTCGTCTATCTCAAAAATCCACCGCACTTCTGACAGCACCCAGCCAGCCTCTCTAGCACCAGCGCACGTTCACACAGTTCCTGGCATTGATGTGTCTTCCTGCCTTGAAGTCCTGAACCTTATAGCCATCTATGTTTTTCTTCAAGTAGTTTCTTAACAGTAAACCATGCATCCTATCATCTTCAGAATCGTTCTTGAAAAAGTAAACATTCCTGAAATCGGTTACTCTAGTGATGCATGTCCATAACCACTCCCTAGTGACCAGTTTGTTTTTCCCACTCGTTGATGGTGATTGTTGATTTGATGGACGCCCCTTGACAACTGTGACAAGTAGCACAATATGTCTTTTGTTTTTTTGAATTGTACTCACGCAGGAGTCTATATTTATAACTTTATAACGTATATTCACATTAAATTTCATATCATCCTTGTCCAGATAAAAGACGGCGTATCAACTCTTCACCTATTTCAATCTTACTTTTTTACCTAACAATTCCCTGACCCTATTTGCTACACTTCTACATCTCAAGTTGGTGTATGCTATGCGCCTATCAGATGTCATAACGTTATCGGTGTCAATGAAGTATTTCTCAATGATGTCTCTTATGGGTAACTTCTTTAACCAATAGTCAACATACAAATCATCCAGCACTGCCCTGTTCTTTTCTCCCTCTTCGGTGCCCTCCCCTCCCACTCTCTTACATATCTTCAGGAAAATACTATATTTAAAATGGAATCCATACAATGGTCTGAATACTCTTCATGTGTCATAACATTTGTCAAGTCCTTTATGGGTGGAATCTGTTTACAATCACCTGCCCCAATGATATTTTCAGTGTGATTCCTCACAAACTCCCTTGTCTTATTCAATATGAACAGGGGTGCCATATAAATTTCATCAAAAGCAATGACATCAAACCCACTATGGTCATAAATAGGTAGTCTATCCTGCTTATGAATTGGAAAACTGAAGAATTTGTTAAGTGTTGTTGCTCTTTTTTTGATTTCCTGACTCAATTGGTTATGGGGCACAACAAACAAAACATTCTTACCCATTTTGTTGAAACGCTGTCCAATCGATGATTTTCCTGAACCAGCGAATTTTTCTCTAATCACGCAAGGGTTGCGTTCCGGAATCTGTTCACAAATGGTCTGAGTATCCCATTCATCAATCACATTAAGAGTAACATTTCTTGAACAGGATCATGAATAAAGTCGTTCCGTTTGTATTGATATTGTTCATTTGGAAAATTGATAATTTTACCGCTGACTTTTCAGTTTCCTATTTGATTGTCAAATTTCAGAACGCCATCCCTTAAGTGTTTAATGACGTGTCCTGCCAATCCCCTGTTCAGGTCGTCCCGATACATGGTAAAAGCATACCTCTTAATAGAATATACGTTTATACAATTACTAGTCAGTAAATTGTAGGTCACACATCTTAAAGTTCTGATATTGTAGTAGCATTTCGTTTATATAACGAAACCCGTTAACCAATATTGTTTTATCACACACATTCAGAACGTAGAATGTATGCCCTGCATAAGTTTTAACATCACAAGTGTCATCATCTAAATCTATGTATTACTTCATGTCATGCGTCAATGCAATGACCTTAGCTCCGAGAATTTTGATAACGACATGCTTCCCTCAGCGCCTTGAAGATTCTACTCCTTTGTGATGTGTTATTGGACTTCTCAAAAACCCAAAATTAATATTGACAATTGTTTTAATATTTTGTTTGTCCTCATCTTGGTCATTGCTGATTTTTGATTTCCAAAGATCACTGCTGAATTTACCATAGTCTACCTCGTGTATAACTGACCGTGGCTTATAATAGTAATAGTTGATTTTTATCTTAATATCACATTGAATCATGTTGTCAAAAAATCCGTAAACAAGATTAAATTTCTTGTAGAAAAAAGATCCCCTTCAAACACTGCAACCATGTAAAGGGTCAAACCACTCAATGACAAAATATAAACACCATCGTGAAAAGGTTTCCATGAGTCAAACTGATTGAGAATAGGAATGGACTTTACTTTCATGGATGCTGCTGTAAATGCCTTTGTGGTGTCAATCTCCACCAATTGTTTTAAGTTACCTTGCTTGAAGAATTCCATTGGAACGGTAGTCCTGTATTCCTTTAAAAAGTTTTTATCTATATCACTGTAGTGAGACATATGACTCTCACAAAACATTGCATGATTGAATTTGAACATTTCAGATTGCATGTTGTTGTAATTATCTCTGCGGTTTCCACTATCACCTCACCTTGCGTGACTGCTTTTGATTGATTTTGTGACTTGATGTTATACGTGACGGTTTTCTTCAAGTCCTTGTATCTGAACCTGACTCTGATTTCTGAAAAAGTCCCTGCATTCCATTTAGCCATGGGTTTGTATCCGCTTTCAATAAGATGATGCAACGTACCAGCCATGTCATTATCAACATGAATGAGATTGTATTCATCATGTTCTGTTAATGTCAGGGTTTCATTAATGTGACTGATTACCTTAAATTCTACTGGTTCTGTTCTGTCACTGATGTAGAGTTACCAGACGCTTTGAACTCAAATGATGTTAGTTCAGGTTGTTGTCTTAAACTAGCAAGGTTGTCATTCAGAAGGTTAAAGTGATTGTTCTTAACCATGCCCGTAAACGCCGTAAATATGGAAATAGGACGTTTAAAAGGTTCCTGTTTGCAAAGATTCCCCCAATTAAAGTTATATAGTCTGACTGGGATACTTTTAATTATTGAAGACTCTATCCATTTGCATGATTGATGCTCCCTTTTTGATGAATTCTTCTTCAGAAACACCCAGAGGTTTTAATATGCTTTCTCTGGATAGTGTTTTTGCTAATGAACCTCTCTTCTCTTGTGTGAGGTATGTCCCTTCATATGATTCCATCAAAGCATTTATCCAACATTCGTTTTCTCTGCATTTTTTGTTGCTGATTGCTGCCTTGATGGTATGATGTGCAGTGTCCACTACTGTCTCATGATACTCATGAACAATACTTACGTTACAAGACTCTCTCAATCCTTCATTTGCTACATTGAAGTCATCCCCACCTTCCACCCTTTCCTCAATTGCGAATTGCATCCAAGTATCCAAACAAATGACTATCCATGAGTGTTTGAAACTCAGGGTCAGTTTTCATTAAAAAAGAATACAACTTTCTAAGCAGTGCTCTGTCATACAATGCAATCTGAATATTGTTCTTTTCACAACTGTATCTAAAAAATCAATTGCCTTTACTGTTGCATTTCTTACCGCTGGATTCACCAAAGGATAGTATTTAAAACCTCTCTCATCGGTAAAGACAATCTTCCATTTTCCTGTTGCTCTATTCCTTTCTGCCGCATTTGGGTCAGTTGAGAGCCTCATTTACTTGATTGAATATGTCTTCCTGTTGCTCATTAATCTCTCTCTTCGCGCATTTTGTATTTTTGCGACTGACGGTTGTCCTCTTCTGACTGCTCTTGCTCTTTGTAGCGGTTCTCTCATTCTCTCTGCGACGGGTTCTTCTTCCTGATATTTTTGTAATGCCTTATTGTATTCTCTTTTGCCTTTGTCTCCCTCTATGATTTTCTCTGCTGTCGCATACTGCGGTATCCGTCTTTCTTCAAATAAGTCAATCATGGTATTCGTTTTACTTGTGGTTCTTTTATCACTTTGTTTTTGTTTCTCTCTCTTAATCCTCTCAGATTTTGAATATAGGTTCTGAGAAGTTTACGTGTCATGTGTTTATTTAATCTTTATTTAGATTGGTCGGTGAACGAAGTATCTTGACAGGCCAAGAGATTGAATTTGGTATGACTTATGACGCCAGGCAATGCCATGGTACCAGCTATGTCGATGAACCCCGTGACGAACATGAACAATTGTGTAGTTGATTCACCTTTTCACTTTTCGCTGTAGCTCTTGTCAATCTACTTGTTGACAAGTCTGGTGGAAGGAATTGACAGCTGGCCTTGGAAGCAGGCGGTGTGTTTTGGTGGGTCGGACCATTGAATGTTCATTCAGGGAGAAATAATGCTGTCTTTGTTGAAAACAGCTGGCCACATTGATTTGGCTATGTTCAGCTGATGATGATCGGTCTGTTGGTTTTGTTGTCTGAATGTTTGTGATTTGTTGTCCAGAAGAGGGTGTGTGGTTTTTGATGATGGAGGTGATCATGCTGGGCGGCCAGAGCAACTGCCAAACGGACATGCAATGGTACATGGTTTGGCAATGTCATTGAACATAGAAAGGGCGTGTCAGTGACATGGCAAACACTGTGCTTTCTTACTGTCATTGTTGTCAACCTACCTGAGGCAATGCTTTTGTAAAGGGAATACAAGTGGTTTGTAATAATAGAAAAGGACAGTAAGGGTGAAATCCTTCCTTGCAGATTGGAATGATTGGTTGTTCTTCGAGGCTCACTCAACTATGACGCTTTGTGCTTTTACTTGGGCTACAGCAGGCGCTGAGATATTGGACACGGTGGACTTGCCACTAACAGCCATTGATTTGTCAGGAATTGGGTTTTGACAACATTGATAGGTGAGTTGATTTATCAAAAATGTACAATTGTCAAGTTTGTGTTTGAGCTGTCTGTTTTGTGTTACAGCCTGCCATCAGCATAAAAATGACCTTTGACAGGTGGCCAGGGCTCTCTTGACCCAGCAGTCATGTTGTGTGCCTCAGTTGGCCGTTGCTCGCGCACAAAGCAAGTCATTGCGACGATGGCAGTTGCAATTTTTAGATTTGATTTCACTCGCTGTCAAGCTGACTGATTCAAGAGCTTTTGTTACTTTGATTTGTATAGTATGAATTTAATTGACTTGTCTGCATCAAGTGCCCTTCGCTGTCTCATTGTCCTCTCACTGCCCTTATCTCGCTGTCTCATCATGTCGGTGAACGAAGTAGTTCGACGCGCCAAGAGATTGAGGACCAGAGGCCAGTTTGGTATGATGCCAGGCAATGCCATCGTACCGGCTATGGCGATGAACCCCATGATGAACGCCGTGATGAGTTTGAACAATTGGGCATTGGCTCCGGCTCCGACGGGTGGGCGTGGTGATGAGCCCAGTGAGGAAGAGCAGGAGCATGTTGGTGCTGTGCCCAAAGCCCTCCTGGGCCAGCCAGTCCTGCTGAAGCTGCTGAAGCTGCATTGCAAGACTTGCAGCAGGCCAGGGTATCTTTGTATCAAGCTGCTGATGTCCGTGGCAGAGATGATTCACGAATCAACAGGAGCACCGCTGCTTTATGGCAGCTGCCCAAGGCTGGGATTGAAGAGATTTGGGGTCCTTTGAATCTAATCTACTACAACAATTAAATATCTTAGTCAAATTGAGTAGCTTGTTGGCTTCAGCCCTTGAGCTTTGTTTTGTACTTGCAATTACTGTGTGACCCTTGAAATTAAGAACATTGAAGTTGTCCATTACTATTTTTCAATTACAATTGGCTGAATTTCTGGACTTGACAATGTTCTTGTTTAGTCAAACTGCTGATGATGATCGCTGATCTCTTGCAGGTTCGATTGAGTGAGCTGCTGGAAGCCATAGAAAACGAGTTCGATGCTACGGTCACTTCTGACTTGAGCTCGGGTTCCTTGACTAAGATGGTGTGGCTACTCACGCGGATCAAGCCAAATGTGACCCTTTCCTCCTTGCGGGTGAATTACTACTTTGAAATGAATGCCACGTTCCGTCAGAAGTACCTCAAGCTTGTTGACATTGCCACATCGGGTATTGGGGATATTGTTCAGCAGGTGTGGCAGTGTGTGTATGAAGTCAATGGGTTTTGAGGGTGTTGTGACATAATGTTGTTTGTGGCTGCAGGGACCATATGATATAATTTGTGAACCAATGGTGAACCCACTCGAAGGCCTGTGAAGTTTGGATTGAAATTGATGTGACTCCATAGGCTATATAATGTGGTGATGGCGTGATATCATGGCGACAACGTGACACCACAACCGCATGGCCTATGGATGTTTTCTGTCATTCATTTCCTGTCCCCTGTAGATCAAAGCAGAACCATCTCTGGATGATCAATGGGTGAATGCACTTGCAAGGAGCCAAGGCTTCCAAGATCAATGGTTGTCATCTCAACCAAAAGGGAAGTCCAGGCCAAGGCAAAGTCAAAAAGGCATCTGCAGCTACGGTACCGGTGCCAGCAGAGCCTGAATCATCAGACCCATTGTGACCACCTGATGCCAACCAGATTTTGTAGCCTGAGATGTTTCGCAAGCTGCCCAACATGAAGTCTCCTCCTCCAGTCCAGCCTGCAGTTGCACCTGGCGCTCCTGGCATTCCAAGCCCTGTGACAGTGGCATCGGCGGCAGCTGGGTTGACATTGCCGTCTCCTCCCGCCCAAGGCAATGATCTCCCATTCAAAGGCTGTGGCCCTTGTGCATATGGGGCTGGGGCACGGGAAAGTGTCAGCTCCAATTCCTGTTCCTCTGGAACTGAGAGCACCTGCTTTGGTGGAGCTTGCTATGGATCTGAAGAGCATGTGGTTCATGAACATGCTGCTCAAAAGGATAAACCCATCCAGCCGATTGAGGACATGCAGCCCAGCGCATTGATTCCACCTGAGGACATGCTCAATGCATCGGTCCCACTTGAGGACACGTCCAACGATGAGTCGGTTCCAATTGAGGGCATGATGCGCCCCCGTGACAATGAAGAGGAGAATCGTCCTGACCTTGTTTGCACTGCGTGTCAGGATACTATATGAGTCCCGTGGAGCATTCGCTGTTGGCAGTGGAGTGTGGTCACGTTTACCATTCTCAACGCATTGAGCGGGTGTGGTCGGCGGGTGAGTGGCCAATAGGTTGGTGCCCATCAAAGTGTCAAGCGCCCACTGTTGTTCGAGATGAAGATGATCAACAGGTCCAGACAGAGCTCAATGCCATTGTTGAGCCAGTGGTCCCAGCGTCAGGAGGTGCTTCAGCGGGGTCAGGAGGCGCAGCACCGACAATGCTTTTGTGAAGGGGCGTTTGGTGAACAGCTTGATTGATGAAGCTTCTTCCGTGGCTTTTTCTGGGACAGACAGTGTGAGCGTCAACTTTTGTTGATATCGCGATGCACAATTTTGGTTCGATTGTAAAAGTAATGTCACTGTCGTTCACTGTCCCCTCTTTGTCTTCATTCGATAGTGTGATTGGCTGCAGGGCTGGAGCTCCAGGGTAACTTTTGAGCAATGTCATGTCATCATCAGTGTTTGCATGGTAACTGGTGTTTATTTGTGTTGCCAGGCAATTGTGTGTTGTGGTGATTACTGGCAATTGTGTTTCGTAACATATCTACTAAAACTTCACACCAGGAGCCTGTGGCTGGTTGCAAAGTCTGATGGATGGAAACTAAAACCCAAGGATGGTTCCAAATGCGCTTAGTGTGTTCGTGTGTGTGCTCAGTTATCACAGCCACATGAGTTCAGCATTTGTTGGTTTCTTTGTCATGTATTGGAGAATTCCACTGCAACTGACTTCCAGCTGAGATGAGAGTGGACTGAGTTTGATGTGCGTGGTGTCTAGTAAATGTTTTGGATCAAGCGCAAAGAATTGTTTGAAAGTCATAAGTCTGCACATTTTTGCACATTCCGCACATTTCCGCACGGTTTTGCACACGTTTGTATATTGGAATTCACAGAATTGTATATATTTCCGCACATTTTTGCAGATTTTTCACATTTTTACACATTGTAATGAAGCAATCATATAATATGCCAAAAAACATTAATGAAACAGCCGTCCAATATAAAGTAATCTACAACCAATGTATGCTTGTCTGAACTGCAGCCATGTATCCTTGTCCATGGTATTATGTTCCAATGCTGCTGGGTGGTGTTCAACGGCGAGATCGTGCGAGGAAGAAAATGAAAAAGTCTCCACAGTGTCTGGAGCTCCCGCGCAGTCCACGGAAGGAGTGGCGGCATTGAATCCAGCGCCTGCTGTCACAGCTTCTAGAGATTTTTGGAGAAGAACAAGGCGGTGGAAGCAACGTTTGTGACCACCAGTCGGGGGGCTTCACTGACAACAGTGGCGTCTGTGGAAGCTTTCCCACTGATGCTGATGGCAATTTGGTTTGGCCAGCGTGTGCTGTGAGTGAGGAAGTTGCGAAAAGAAAGATTGCTCAGTTATTAGACTAGGACCAGATTTATACAGGTGGACAGGCGCAGGAGGTATGGCCGCGCTTGATTTCTGCAGCTACTTCTGGATGCAGAAGTTGTCTCTTTCGGACCAACTATATACGCTTGTGGCAAGAGTGTTTTACCACCGCCAGGCTGATCGCTCATGGTGCAACTATGTTGAATTCTACTGCGGACATGGAAACTTTCCAGAGCAGCAATTGATGGGGGTCTGGAAGGCCTATCATTTGATATTGCTTGCCAGCTGAACCCCACAAAACGCCGGTTGAGTTGAATCAAATTGAATCGAAGCGCAATAAAAGGTTTTGACAGTGGCCTCTTCCGTTTGCGGTCTGGTGTTCTCTTGAAATAGGCCAAAAAGGTGTTCCTGTCCACCACCGCCTTGTGCCCAATGGAACATGAATTCAACGCATGGCTTTGGACTTCTTTTGGAGCGCCGGACTATCTGAACTTGTCACCTGTGGAGCCAGGGCAGACAAGGTTCTGTCATCGTGTCAGTGATGCTCAGGGCTCTTCGATGCGGCTTGCAGGCATTGAGTTTGAAGAGGGTGATCCAGATCAAATGGAGCATACCGTTCGACAGGAAAAGTTTCTGCTGCCGCCAGAATCATCGGAGAATCCTAATTGGTGGTTGTATGTGCCCATCTTGACCCTTCAGCTTGACCAAGTTGAACAGGGATGGCAGGCGCAGCTTGCCATTCATCATCTTGGCAATCTCATTCATATCATATCCGTGACCTCAAACTGTCCCTTCAATATTCTTGCCGTTGCATTTCCTGTAGGCGCAGATGCATAGCAATTACATGTGGGGCCTTTCCTATCGACAATATGGCGCTGGCCATATGAGCGCAAGAAGCGATTGATGGAAGTTTTGCTGGCTCGCGAGTCATGGGAGACTTGCAATGAATTTGACCAATATTGGGGGGACATCCGGGATGACTTGGGCATGAGCCCACATTGTTCAATGGAAGAGGTTTGGCGCGAGCTTCCCAGCTGCAGGCTTTTCCAGGCCAAGGGCTCCTGCCCAAAGCAGGGGCGCTGGTTTGCCCGACGCTGCCACTGAACAATTACCAGAATTCCATGTGCTGAAAATGTTATTAAAGTACCACCATGGATCTGAGGATGGCAAGAAGAAGCTAGATCCAGATGAACGTATTGAGCAAGAGGCCATTGCTTTGGCCACCAGACGATCCTTGACGATTCAATCCCGCCTTTGCAACAGGACGGACTTATGACATGAAGAACTTACTAGTTTGGTGGTGGTTGGGTTTTGATTGATTTGTTTCAGAGTACCACTGAGGGATGATGTTCTGTACTTGTACGGTATGACATCTGTTGACATGTCACGTGTGATGGTCTTCGACTGTTATATTGCCCCTCTTTCTTTCTGGTTGTCATTCATGGGCTTCACAGGACACAGTGCGCCGCGTGGCTAGGGACTTTTTTGCACTTTTGCAGCTGGAGCGGGCAGTGGCAGATGCCGGAACTCAACCTCAGTTGATTCACGACCTGAAGATGGTGGCGACGCCTGCAGTTCGCCTCATGTTTCTGCTCTTTGACCGTGATGATTTCAGGGCAGCTTCCCAAGCGGGCAGGCGTGTACTCAAGGGCATGCTTCTGGCATTGCCAGGTCGCAAGCTGTTTGAAGACCTTCATGGAGTCGTTCGTGTGGGCCGCTGGAGCTTGTTATCCTGAGCCAGCTTCTCGACCAAAGACGTTAGGTCAAGTTTTGCAGGAGCCAGCAAAGCATCACAGGGAAGAATCGCCTGTAGTGGTTGCAACCAGCTGTTTGATTTTCATGGCTGAAAATGACTGAGGCAAGTACCTCCACTCCCGAATACTTCGAGGCATCCGACACTAGGTTGAAATGTGAAGCTCCAACCAACGACGATACCAACCTTTGGTCGTAAATAATTTGTCGTCTCGTGACCCAAGCGTCGGCAGCATTCTCATGAACACCAGCTTTTGAGAGACGACTCCTGCAAAATTCCAAGGACTGCCTGACATTCTTGCCAGTGGTCTGCGGATGAACCACCTTTAGAGTGTCTTCGAGCTGGCACAGCCTTTGAAACGTCGCGCGCATCCTGATACCGTCCAGTGATGTAGTCATACAAACCATTGCTCAGGAGTTCAATGATGCCTCTTTGAAGATCTAGCAAGATGAGCATAGAAGGGCTGTTTGAAGACCACGGTGTCTTGGCCATGGATCGCCTTGATCGAGCTGCTTGGAAAGCAAAGACCATCACATCACTAAATGGCAAGGGCAAATGACCCTCAGCAAATTCACTGGCTATACTGCCAGCTTCCTTCATTGCGTTCCAAGACTCAAACGCCGTCTTGTGTTTGTTCCGCGCAATGCCCTGCAACCCACTGACCAAGCCTGTTGCTGTTTGGAGCGATACTGTTCAAAAGACTTTGATCAGCGGCCAGCAAAACTGTTTATCAACGCGGTTGTTTGCAATTGACAGTGGATGAAGATGAAAGTTTACCAAGCCCGTCAGTCTTTCAGTTCACAGGAGATGAACGGTCCTGTTTGCTTTGGCCATTGAACTATTTGCGTGACAGATTGGTGAGAAAGGGTGAACGTCGCAGATTCTGGAAATGGTGTCAGTTTTTCTAGCAGTCTGCGGCCTCGGTCAGCAGCAATGACTCAAGTTCCTTTACAATTTCATTTTTCCTGCCAACGTCCAACACAGAAGCAAAGAAAGAAAGGGCCGCCTCAGTTGATGCAACGCTCTCATCCAAAGCCCCAGGCGGCATGTTGTCCACGAAAATTGAAAAATGCACCCGACAAGTTTTTCAGCGCTGTGGTGGCCACGTCATCGTCACCTGACTGAACAAGAGCGTCACTGTTGACATGGCAGCGCTGACAACGAACGACAGCGTCCATGAATATTTACAAATGAACTGTCACACTTGCTGGCTGATCCAATTTCTTTTGCAAACAAACTTCTTAACCCTTTGCTTGCTTGTGTTTCTTTACAGGCTTCAATAATATCGGTTATCTTTGAACCGTCTTTGGCAGAGTTGACATAGTCTGGACAAACAGGACCGCAAAAACAGAATGGCCACAAACAATTTCAATCAATGAGCAGTCACTACATCCACTCCCAGTCCAATGCCACACTCTCTCAGTCTCCATGCGCCTTTACGCCCAAGACATTGCTGCAAGTTTGCCTCCGCAGACAGGGATGACAATTGACTACCACTGCAGGTGTGTTTGAGTCAAGTCTAATGGCAAATCACATGCACAACAACCCCTCCCCCAGGTATGTTGATTCATATAGAATTGAAACAAGTCTTCAACTATATTTTCAGACAACAACTGACAACACATGATGTTAAGGTTCTGGGTCACGTCACCACCCCTGCCACAATTCAAATCAAATGGAAGAAGAGAGAAGAGATAAATTTTATAAGAGTGACATAGTAGAGGAACAATTGAAAATGGCGCTGCTTTCTGCTTTCCAGCTGTCAGTCAGGCACAATTGGCAAGTGCAAGGATGCTGTTATCCTCATTGGTTGCCCTCACTGATGAGACTTAGATATATACGAGGTCTTGTAGCAATTGGGGTGAACTTATGAGACATGAGTTTCTTTGTTCCAGATTCAGAGCAACAAATGATCATTGAATTAACAACGATGGCGGTCGCAACAAAAAATCATTGTCAAGCAAAATCAAAACTCGGCTCAGGCTCATGCATCACCGTCACCAGCACGGTCACCCATGAAATTTTGTGGGGTGCTTTTTTTGAATGGTGGTGTCGGAGGTGGTGCTTTAATCGCCTGAGATGTCTTTGTTTTCAAATTCTTCACTACAGGAGGCCCACGTACCCCCGGGATGCTCTCACGCAGCTCATTGACCTCTGATGCGATTTCCTGCATGGCTGAACAACGCATGGCATGTATTGCGAACATGGCAGATTTAGTATAAAATGAACAAAGGACAAAGCAAAGGAGACAGGGGGATAACATTGCATCTATGTTGAAATTTTGTTGTCATGAGTGCAGTCATTTGCCTGCTTAGTTGAAATGTCTCTTGATGTAGTCATGGTCCTTTGAACCGTCATGTCATGATCTGAGCCACTGAGATGAAATTGCAAGCGCCAAAACACAAGTACAGAAACATTAATGATAGGAAATCAATTCCATTGATCACTGCTCAGTGAGATTTCCAAATATATTTGCAATAGTGAGACAACGAATGAAGTCTGATTTGATCATGCCAAAAACTCAAGATCCCAAAAAATATATGTTCTATTTCGCAAAGATATGTTCTATTTTCCTGACAAATCAATGGCTGTTAGTGGCAAGCCCATCCTATCCCATATCTCAGCGCCTGCTGTAGCCCAAGTAAAAGCACAAAGCGTCATAGTTGAGCTTCGAAGAACAATCAATCACTCAATCTGCAAGGAAGGATTTCATCCTTACTGTCCTTTTCTATTATTACAAACCACTTGTACTCCCTTTACAAAAGCATTGCCTCAGGTAGGTTGACAACAATGACAGTAAGAAAGCACAGTGTTTGCCATGTCACTGACACGCCCTTTCAATGTTCAATGTTTAAATACATCAAAAGTTTCATTGCCAAGACACGTAACATTGCATGTCCGTCTGGCAATTGTTCTGGGCGCCCAGCATCATCACCTCCCCTGCCACAATTGATTCTGAAGGTGAGTTGTTTGATCACTGAATGTCAATCAATCCAAAAACAAATCAGACTCTTGCCAGTTGCATTGGCCCCAAAAGATCAAACATCCCTGATTGAACCCATCGTGGAAGCATTCCATTCACTCCCATACCACCCATCAACCTGCCCTTTTTCTTCCACAACCTCCATTGCTGTCAATATGTTGCAATTTGGGTACACTTCGCTTTGCCAGACTGGTGACAAATGGCAGACCACCTACCACCGGTGAATTTAGTCAAATCTGGGCGATAAAAAACGACCCCTCCCCCAGGAATGTTGATTCATAATTTGAAACAAGTCTTCAATTCAATGAGATCTTTTCGGACAACGACTGACAACACATGCTAAGGTTCTGGGTCATGTCACCACCCCCGCCACAATTCAAATCCAATGGACGAACAGCCCGTCTCCTCAAACGTGTGCAACTCACTTCTGGCCCACCACACTGCTGATTCCCACGTTCGTTTGGAAATTGATGCGTCGTGAGCCATTTCAAGCTGAGTCAAAGGCGGTTCCAAACCAATGGACTTGTGCTTCTCAATCAGTGCCTTTGCAAGCTTTTCTCTCTTGACATGAGCTCTTGAATGCCCTTCCCCATCATCCACCACAACCTGTCACAGACAATCATCGGCGCATTCATTGATTGATTGATCAAAGCAAACACAGAAAGGCCTCAGGGTGACTTGAATTGAGCTAGCAGCAGCACATGAATCATGATCAGATTCAACAGCATGGGCAACATCCCATCAGTTAGCGTCAGACTGGTGCTGTGTGTTGAATACATTATTCAGTTTGGAAGGGAACATCATCACCACCAATGAATCCCACTGTCATGTTTTCAACTAAGTCAACATACATGTGTATTTTGCAAAATGTTCAAGTATGTTGACAATAGAAACCCATTCAAGAAATAACAGATACCTCATATGCTCAGCTTGCATGATAGCCACCCTCCATCAGCAATGTCTCCATGTCCAGCCTCAGAGTCCACCCACTTCAACTCAATGTGTGACCTCAGAGAGACATGGCATGGAATCTGGACACAACTCTTTTGGCTTCAAACAATTTCAATCCATCAGCACTACATCCACTCCCATACTTACCACAGCCACACTGTTTTCATGCACCTTAAGGCCCCAAGACGTTGCTGCAAGTTTGCACGCGCAAACAGTGATAATTGACTACCACGGGGTGTCAAGTCTAATGATTACGCAAAAACTGCTAAGGTTGCCAAAATGTTTGGACAGTGGGACAACAAAAGAAGTTTGATTTGGTACGCAACAAATGATGCCAAAAAGTAGTCATGTTTGCTGCTGCTATTTTCAATGTTTTTG
>CAXAMN010028894.1:39745-49827 GCA_963970005.1 Durusdinium trenchii | reverse complement strand
CACCGGGACGAAAGGTTGACAGCAGTTATTTTTCGACAGATTGAAAATAGACAGCTGCAGGAACATGTCCAAAGATATGTGGGTTTGCTCTTGCCAATTTGACCTCAAGGTGAACAACCACCATCAACGACAACCGCCATCAACAACAAGGCGGACAACCGCCATCAACAACAAGGAGGACAACCACCATCGACAACAAGGCGGACAACCGCCATTAACAACCAGGCGGACAACCGCCATCGACAACAAGGCGGACAACCGCCATCAACAACAAGGAGGACAACCACCATCGACAACAAGGCGGACAACCGCCATTAACAACCAGGCGGACAACCGCCATCGACAACAAGGCGGACAACCACCATCGACAACAAGGCGGACAACCGCCGTCGACAACAAGGCGGACAACCGCCGAAATCAAAACGTAACAAAACTAGACTCGCCAACCCGCAGCACGCAACGCGAAGTTTTCACAATGGCTCTGAATGATGATCGGCTGTACAAACTCATTTGCGTGCCAATCCTATAAGTCTCTCATAACGGCGCCTTGACATGCCCGAGGCTTCAGCGATAACACTTCTGCGCCAGCGCTCCTGTGCCGTGCGGCTGGATGAAAAAGCTGGGGCACCTGCACCATGCGTGGCCTCGCCTCCAGCATCAGGTAAGGAAGATCTCTCACTACCAGCTTCATGCCCTGGTTCTCCAAGAGATGACGATGGGCCAGGAGCATCGCCATTTGAAGTTTCAGCTCCACCAACTCCAAGTTCTGGCAAACACGAAGCTGAGCCAAGGTCTGCGTCAGCTTCACTTCCAGGTTCTGAAACAGACGAAGCCAAGCATCCAGGTTCTGCGACGCTGCCACCATCAGCTGCGCATTCACGAACAAAAGAAGTTGGGCCCAGACTGTCATTTTTGATTGGCTCATCGACTGTATCTTGAGCAGGTGGGCTCACACCAAAGTCAGCATGCCTTGGACATTCGAGCTGGTCTTCACGCGGTGGTTCACTGACGCCAAAAGTTACCGTGCTATCATCTATCTCCTCCTCTTCTTGCTTGATTTCTGGCTTGACACTATGCTGCGCCACGGGCTTGTTCTTTTTCTTTTTCTTCTTATCTTTGCGCTTTTCTTTCTTGACTGGTTTTGTTTTTGGCGTGAAATCCTCCACCAAAGGCCGACCAAACTCATCGGTGTCCGCTGGTGAGGTAGGTGACCTGTCGCCGTCGGCTTGAGAGGCTTGCTCCGAAGGACTCATCTCCGCATCGATCTCCCGGGAGGTGTGCTGCAGCAAGACAAGGCAAGCGGCCGCCATGGTAAGCCAGGCTGTTGAAGGCGGACAACCGCCACATATAGCGGACAACCGCCAAAAGCAAAATGTTTGAGCAGCTGGGGAACATCAAGAATGCGCAGACAAGAAAAGAACAGCTCAGCTGGAATGTTTCAACTCAACATCTGAAAAAATCTGCAAAAGTGAGCAGCTTTACAAGGCCTGCGTCTCCCTGAATACTAATTCATTGACCATACAAACACACTTCGATCAATGAGATTATCACACCTATTTCTCAGATCGCCCACAACCCGTCAAGAAAGTTTGTACTTTCAAGCGCTACCCTATGGGACAAGGATCTAGAATCGGTCTTCTATTATCCATCTATAGGATCTACGGAACGCTAAATCCCCGCAGCCGCCAGCATGATGGTGTGCACCATGAGGCATTCCGGCACCGTGCGCAGCCACCAGGGTAGAGATTCAGCTGCTTCAGAGGAATGTGCTGCTTCAGCTTCTTGAATTTCAGATTGGCAGCTTGACTTGGCCCTTTCACAGCAGCCTTCGCAACGCCTTTCGGCTTCTGTGCCTTTGGCTTGGCAGAAGTCTTCGCAGAAGGCTTCTTGGAGACCTTGACTGAACCCTTGACAGAACCAGGCGCGGCGCTCGGCCTTTTGAAGCATTTCCCCTGTTTGCAAGGGCTTCCCCTTAAAGAGCTGGTGCCAGCCCCAGCAGCAGCCTTTCGAGCATCATCCATTCTGGCCAAGCTCTCCCGCAAGCTCATGCCACCCTTGCTTCCCAAAGCTCCGGTCGAGGTTGCCTGCCATCACACAAGCAAACTGCGATGACAAGAAATCAATCAGACTGCTACTAACAACCTCCTGGTTAAACACCTATATATAGATCTTTGTGGATATCGAACCAAACATTAGTAGTTAGGCATATGGACAATCTTGTAGCACACCAACCCCAATCATGAACCTAATAAGAAGTCAACGCCGCTTCGCAACACAACTTCTTACTGAAACAAAGACGAGATGCAGGCTGTCCTTCTGGCTGTGGCAATGCTGCTTTTGCTTCGATGGTTTTGCTCACTGGCTGCGGCTCTGCTGCAACAAGATTCGCCCCCTGCTGCATCGCCACCACATTTGCGCATGCGTTTGCTGGCGTAGTGTCTTTCCCAATCCCTTCTTGGAGGTCAACTTGCTTTGGGCTCGTTTCTGCTGGTCGGTCTTCCAAAGCCAGTGGAGCCCTTGCCTCAAGCAATGAACGCAAACTGGTGTTTGATTCAGCTCTGGAGAGCAGGTTCTCCAGCGGCTTAGGTCTGGGAGTCAAAGTCACTGGCACTGAAGATTGCCGCTGCTGAGCTGCCATTTGAAACGCGGCGTTGAACATCATCATGGCCTGTGATGTCGCTGCCATCATTTGCTCAGCACCAGCGCCCATCAAGACAAAGTCAGGCTTGTGGGTTGCACTTTTGTTAGTCGAGCGCAAAGGAACCTTCATCGACAACCCCTGCACGTCCATCAAGGGCCACTTAGGCTTTACAAGCTGCCCAGCCGGTGGGAATGCAGCGCATCTCAATGCCTCCGATGCATGTGTAGGATCTGCAGGCAGGGAGGTAAGGTATTCTTTACCTGGCAACTCATGTAGCGAAGCACTTCTCATGCGGTTGAGAATCGTGTGGACGTGGCCCTTGACATTCAGGTACAAGCTTCGGAGATCTGGGCCACCGCCTGAAAGTTTCTTTCGGCGGTCTTCCGGCTGCTTCATCGCAACAATAGCCGTCAAAACAGCCTGGGTCATTTCGGAAGGTGCACGCAATCCGACTTTGAAAGCGTGCGTCACCACTTCTTCCAACGCTGCCGTGGTGTTGCGCTCTTCGCTTTCAAGCCGCTGCCATAGATGCTCACTCAGGTAAGCAGGCAGCATCTCCCATGATTGCATTTGCAATCGCCTGGACTCATTCGGCTTGTCATCACTGGCATGCGCGGCCTCCATCTACCTTCCCAAAAAGAAAAATGCGGACTACCGCATGTTGCTGGGAAGGTGCTGCTTCTCAAGAATGCAAAGGCCGGGATACATGCCAAGAGCAATCTGCCAAGATGCAAGTGGAGGTGAAGAAGGATTGCCAAGAGTAATGATGAAAAAGAATGAAAGACTCAGAAATCAAGGCCCACTGATACTTGGTTTGGCGTTTGTCTTCGCAACAACAAATAACAAAAAATTCTGCAAAACATGGCAATGACACAACAATGTTACCTCCCAGCACAGATTTTGAGCAAAGCTTGTTTTGTTTAGTTCCAGGCACTCAAAAATGTAAGTTCTGTAAGTTCTAAGTAAGTAAAATCACTTATCTATGCTAACTTACTTATAAAATGATTAAATTCGATATCTTACTTATATCTAACATATAAGACGTCTTGGAGTTACTCTATGTTACACTAAGTTATAAGATATGTTAAAGTATGTTATAACATGACTTAGACCTACTTATAACTTGGTATAACTAAAGGTGTCCTCATTGTATCTGCATCTTCGATAACACGAGTGGCAGTGGCTGCCGCCGGCCGGGCGGGCTGGGTGGCCGCTGTCTGGGCCTCTCTTGCCGTGGCCTTCCACCTTTCAGTGCTGAGCCGCCCAACCTCCCTGTAGGAGAGTCTGGGGCGACCAGCTTGAATTTCACTCCGATCCAAGTCACATCTGTGGACCGTTCTCCTTTCTTCAGTGACAGTCGCAGGCCGAGGGCGGCCATAGTTGTGAGGATGCAGCCCAAGGTTCGGTTTCGGGTTGCCAACCTGCCGCATAGCACCCAGAGCGAATCGTCCAGGTAGACTTGACGCATGCCCCTCTCCGCCGGGATGATGGATTGGATGAGCCTTGCAGTCATGGCGGCAACCCTGCTCCATGTCAATGGGGTACGACTACCTCATGGTCACACGCCCAGAGCGCTTCATGGAAGAACTACGGAAGCAACTCGAAGCCTGGGATCGAAAGGGCACGATAGGAGTCAGCGAATTGAGACAAGCAGCGGGGCGAGTGGCCTGGTTAGCGGGCGTGCTGCCAAGGGCACGGTGGGTCACCTCGACGCTCTACGCTGTCCTCTACTCCCACGAGGCCGACCAGTCGAGTGGGGCGGAAGCCGAGAGGAGGGCGAAGCGCCAAGACCAACTACCAAGAGTTTCAAATTCGTCTTTCTGTAGTGAGTGGCTAGAATGCACTTGTTGTGAATTGTGATTGTCTCTCGGCGCTCAGCCTCAGCGATGGACTGAGTCACTGGCTCAAAAACCTCCTGCACTGCTGCAGCGATCGTAGCTGCGGTTAGCCTGTTCAGACAAAGCAATCGGCGCAGACAATGAAGAGAATACATGTATGAAAACAAACCATCAGTGCTAGAATCTCTCAGCGCAGAAAATGAAAACAAAACATGTATGGAACATGACCAAACAGCGTGTATTCGAACTCATGAAAGGAACCTGACGCATTACACCTAACAGTCGTCCGCGTCCGGACGAGGGTGATCCGCTGGCTTGCCTCCACTCGCCATGCAAGGTCCTCCTGCTGGGATTGCGCGCGAAGATGTCTGCAATCGCTTGCAGTAACTGCTCCAAATGTGGCTGCCAAGAAGTATGCGCCAGGGGCAGGACTTGGTCGCGAAAGTACGCACAAAATTGGGTCGCCATTTGTCTCATAAAAGGGCCATCTGGCTTTTGCTCTTCCCTTTCCCGAATAGGCCAGACATCTATCACCAGTAACAATTCGGAATTGCCCAAGCTGATGCCAAAGTTATCTGCTTTGGCATCCCAGAGGCATAAACCGAACACCAGGAAAAAACCTACAAGTTGGAAGCACTTAGCCCACCAACGGCAGTGCTCCTGCCAAGCACCGAGTGTGCAAGATTGTACGACGCCCTGCCGGAAGATATCTTCCACAGTCCTGGCGGCTCGTGCGCAGATCATGGCACCAGCCTCGACGTTGTCCTTGGTGGGTCCCATCAACTCCCAATCCGAAGATATGGTCTGATGACTGCGCTCGCTGTTGTGATCCTGGGAAGTGTTTTATGTGATGCCACGTGTCACCAGCGAGCGCACGGCGGGTTCTAACACAAGGGCACGGTAACATTGACGTTGTTCAGCGGATTTGTTGTTCAGCGCATTTCGCGCACTCGACACGCACGATCTCCGCAGAGGGTTGCGCGGGCACCGGACAAATCGCGCTCTCGCCTGCATTTCGCGCACTCGACACGCACGATCCCCGCAGAGGGTTGCATTTTCGGTTGACGCTGTTCGCCCCACCCTCCGCCTTTAAGAGAGAATTTATAAAGTTGGGAAAAATTTTTTCATTAGGACATCTCCCGTGCTAGTTTTCCATGCTCACACTTGCCTACTCATTGCATGCTTGCGTACTCATTGCATGCTTGCGTACTCATCATTGCACTTGCATCATTACACTTACATACTTACACTTGCATACTTTGACACTTGCATACTTTGCACTTGGATGCTTTCGCTCTTCCACTTACACTGGGGTACGTATAGCGTCCTGCAAGTGTGATGGAAGTGTCAGTGTGTAAGTGTCGAAGTGTCAGTGTTCAAGGGATTTTCCGGAAGAACCCTTCGCAATGCTTTCTGGAAATATCAATTATGTTCATAAGTTTGCAAAGGAAAATGAAACGAATTAATCAAATGAAAGGAATTAGCCCTCTTTAAAAGGAAATAAGAAAGAAATAATAGTTGATGAAAGGAACACGAAATGAGTTAATTTGCCATGCATTTGATGCGTCAGGGTTTTGATGGTCCACCTGCACTTTGCCTTGGCAACGCCACGCGCGCATGCCTCTTCTGGCCTCTTCAGAAGGGGTATGTCCTGGACTCGGGTGGCACTGCTTATTGGGGCCATGTGGTGAACCCTGACGAATGGCAGTTCTTGACTATCGTGTGAGGAACGGTTTTTCATGACTGTTGACTAGTCTCAGCCCCAACAGCTGCTGAAGTGCTATTTCTCGCAGGCCCAAGTTGTCAAGAAACTGAGCTTCAATGAGCTGAAGGCGCTGGCTGAAAATCTCAGTTGCCCCCTGCCCTTGGAAATTCTGAGGCGCTGGGAAAAATGCCCAGGACTGATCTCGCAAACTGCATTTTGGATCATATTGGCATGGGTGATGGTTCGGCGCTCAGAATCAAGGAACTGCTGCGGAAACCTCAGCCTGAGTCAGAACCGGCTGGGGCTGCTGATGGTCCTGAATTGGGAAGCACTTTGGATGCGCTGGTCCTATGGGATATGCCGCCTGAAGATCAAAAAGAGTTTCAGGGTGCTCAAGAGCTCATTGTGAACCGTCGGATCAAATCAAGTGGATGGACACTGGTTGAGCGCAAAGCCCGTGATCAAGAGAAGCGCTCGGCAAAAAACAGGAAAATTACAGCCAAGCCCAAGACCAAGAATAAGGAGGCTAACAGAAGGAAGAAATCCCAGAAGCCCAAGGCTAAGTCAAAAAGCAGGAACAAGCGCCGCAAGGTGCTGGACACTTCAAAGCATGTGGACACTTGAGAGTATGCAGCTGCTTTGTTTTTGTTGAGCACCCTTTATTGTGTGTGAATAGCAGGGCAATCAAGAAATCTACAAATGTTTTTTGGTAGTTTTTGTTCTCCAAATGCAGTGGAAATTCGATCATCGCCCACACTTGATTTTCAACTTTCAATTAGGTTGCAGGCTTGGTTTTTGCAAACTTGCGCAATTGATCCCGGCCCTGGACATTGACAAGCACATTGGTTCTACTATGCAATCTGATTATACACCCAGCCTTCCGCCGGAGCAACTGGAGGGCAACTTGAACCTGCTGGTGGGGCCAGACTCAGCCTTGGGAAGGCCAATCGTTGTTGAGAACTCGCAGTACTGCAGAATGATGACAATGACGACATAATTGTTTACGATCCAGTTGTTGCTTCATCATCAGCAGTGCCAGCTTTGGTTGGTGCATCGCCGTCAGCAGAAGTGCCAGCTGGGGTTTTGGAAGATGCCCCTGCTGCTTCATTGCCAGAAGCGAGCTGTGGTTTTTGGAAGGCGCTGCCGCCCCTGCTTCATTGCCAGAAGAGCGCCAGCTGTGGTTTTGGAAGATGCCCCTGCTTCATCAGAAGCGCCAGCTGTGGTTTGGGAAGATTCTGCTGCTTCATCAGAAGCGCCAGCTGTCGTTGCTGCTGCTTCATCATCCAGGGAAGCGCCTGCTGGTGGAGGAGGCTGTGGTGGCTCGGCAGCCCCAAGAATCCCGCTGTCGTTTGGACTGACATCCGCTGTGAGAACTGCCATGAGTTATCTGGCCAGTTCAAACTTGCTGAAGCGCCAGGTATGAGGGAGCCAGCAACCTGGTTTATGCGTGTCCGTCTTGAAGACAAGTCATGGCCCACGCAGGGCCTCAAGTTTCATCGAAGGCAAGTTCGGCTTGTGGGCAGATCTGAAGAAAACGTGCCGCCAAGGATGAGTGGCGTTGATGTCAGCTAAGTGCGATGGGCAATTGCACAGCGCTGCTATAAAAAGATGCGCTGTCAGGGGCTACTCTGTCAGATTTTGTTTGTGTGTGCCATGTCGAGGAATGAGAGGAAATTGAGACAAATGTTATTGTTCCCCACCTGTCAGGTGAGGGTTGCTAGATTTTATGTCAGCCCTATCTCCTCCTCCGCCGGACCTCAACCACAACCATCCACGCCCAGTGTTCCCTGCCGGACCTCAACCACGACCATCCACGCCCAGTGTTCCCTGCCGGACCTCAACCACGACCATCCACGCCCAGTGTTCCCTGCCGGACCTCGACCACGACCATCCACGCCCAGTGTTCCCTGCCGGACCTCGACCACAGCCCGCAACCACAAACACAGAACCACAAACGCACGACCGCAAACGCACAACCACAAACACAACCGCATACACAACAACAAACACAGAACTACAAACGCAACCAGAAACACACAACCACAAACACAACAACAAACACACAACCACAAACGCAGCAACAAACACACAACTACAAACGCAACCAGAAACACACAATCACAAACACACAACCATAAACACAACCGCAAACACATAACCACAAACGCACAACCACAAACAGAACAACAACCTGACAAGAGACAATCAGAAACACATAGCGAAAAACGCAACCACACACACAACGACAAACACAACCACAAACACACAACCTCAAACACACAACCACAGCACACAACCACAAACACTACCACAAACACTACCACAAACGCACAACCACAAACGCACAACCGCAAACACACAACCACAAACACAAACACAAACACACAACCACAAACTCACAACCACAAACACACAAACACAAACACACAACCACAAACACGATCAGAAACACACAATCGCAAACGCAATCCCAAACAAAACTACAAAGAGACTATAACGACAAGCGCAACCACAAGCACACAACTTCCAAGTTTCGGGCCCCGAAGCTCGCGCCCCGAACTGTGCACTACTATTGCTATCACTACCACTACCACTACTACTACTACTACTACCACTACTACTACTACGACTACCACGACTACTACCACTACTACTACTACTGCTACTACTACTACTACTACTCTACTACTACTGCTCAGGCCCCGGAAGTTTCCCAGGTTCGGGCCCCGAAGCTTGGGCCCCACTACTACTCCTACTACTACTACTACTACTACTACTACTACTACTACCACTACCACTACCACTACCACTACCACTACCACCACGACTACTACCAGTACCACTACTACTACTACTACCACTACTACTACCACCACTACCACCACTACTACTACCAGTACCACTACCACTAGTACTACCACTACTACTACTACCACTACTACTACTACTACTACTGCTCGGGCCCTGGAAGTTTCCCAGGTGAAATGATCTGAGTTGTATTATTAGTTGGGCACAGGTCTCCTGATGAAAGCATTCGCTTCGGACAAAACAGTAAGACTTGGCGCTGAAGGACTTGCGCTATGGGCTGAAAAACACAACGAGGGTGATGTCAACGTGGTTGTTTTGAAATGTCATGGTGAGGATCACTCTAAGTAAAGTAATTTTTTGCATACCCTAAATGAAACGAACTCAGGTATGAACAGCTTACACTTTGAAGCTCATACTTTTTCAGGAAAAATAGGAACAAGAAATTAAAAACATAGAGCTGGACATGGGAATAAAGACAAAAAAGAAAATAATGACAGTACACCGGGAATTGAAAAATGAGAAGGAAACAAGGAACAAAGGATAAACAATTCCTGTCAGTGTCAATAAGAAATGATAAATTGATATAATTCCTCGTGTGTTCCCTTTGAACAATGATCAATTCCTATCGTTTTCCTTTAAAAAAGATCAATTCTGTTGCTAAGTTTGCAAAAGAAAATTAAAGGAATTAATCAAATGAAAGGAATTAGCCCTCTTTCAAGGGAAATAAAACGGTTGATGAAAGGAACGCGAAATGAGTTAATCAATTTTAAACAGAATATAAAAGGAATGCATTAAAACCATTTTGAAAGGAAAGTACAAGTGAATAATCACGTTTCATGCGAAAATGCAAAGCATGGGTCATTTTGCTCAAGGAGTTTCACTTTAAAATTGATTAGTTCATATGTTTTCCTCCAAAAAAAATTATTTCCTTTTATTATCCGTTTAAGAATGATCAATCCCTTTCATTCATCCTTTGAACATACTTATTTCCTTTCATTTTCCTTTTAATACCGATGATGCCCCTTCAGTTTTCCCTTTTAAACTGAGCCATTCCTTTCACTTCCCCTTCAAACATGAACACTTTCTGTTT
>CAXAMN010028894.1:26565-39735 GCA_963970005.1 Durusdinium trenchii | reverse complement strand
CATTGTTAAAAGGATTTTCCTTTGAAACATGATCGCTTCCCTTCATGTTTAAAGAAAATGAATCATTTTAAAGGGGAAATGAAAGGAATTAATCATGTTTAAGGGGAAAATGAAAGGTGTTAATCATGTGTTCAAGGAAAATACAAGAAATAACAACTTAAAGAGACAAGGACAAGGATTCATCAGTATTCAACGCAAAAGCGGAAGGACTGAGCAATTCCTTTCACTTTCCATTTTAAAGTGGGCACGTTTTAATGTTTAAACAAAAGAATCATTTTTTATTAAAGTTAAAGGACTTGACCACGTTTAAAGACATATATTAATTGTGAAAAGAAATCAAAGAACATAATCATATCTAAAAGGAAACAAACCAAAAATAAACATTGTTAAAAGGAAACTTGAAAAGAAATAGTCACTTTGAAAAGGGGTAATCTGTTTTACAAAAAACGTAAAAGGAAATAGTAGTATTTAAAAGAAAAATACAAGGGAAAATCATTTTTTAACAGAATTAAGGACATGACCATTTTGAAAAGGAAGCAAATTGAAAATACTAGTGCTCTAAAGGGAAAATAGAGGCATCAACTCTTTTTAAAATGAAAACGACAATACTCATTTTGTAAAGGGAAATACAAGGAACTAATCAGCTTTTAAGGTAAATAAAAGAAATAAATCAAATCTATTTTTTTAACGAAAAAAGAAATAATCAGCTTGAAAGGTAAATTAAGGACATAAATCAACTTTTAAGGCAAATAGGGCAAATAGAAGAAAACAAAAAATCAACACAATAATGGAAACTAGTCCAGAGATCAGACTAGTTGTGGAAGCATTGCTTTTTTGTTTTTTGTTTGCGCAAGAATTCAGATTGAATAGTACTTCCTGAGAAGTCTTGCTGTGAAAACTTTTGCTGTGACATTAAGGATGATTCAAAAGGAAAGTGACCGGACCTACTGGCTTCCTTTCTATTTGTTTGGAAAATTTCACTAGTTTGCCTATTTTTACTATTGTTGAAAATGGGGGGCGGCCGGAGCTCGAGCCAGGACTGTGGCATGTGAATCATTGAGAAAACAAAAACTCCAAAACAAAAGATTTGGCAACTAGTCCAGAGATCAGACTAGTTGTGGAAACATTGTTTTTTGTTTTTTGAGTGTTTTTTTGTTTTTGGTTTTCACAAGAATTCAGATTGAATAGTACTTCCTGAGACGTCTTGCTGTGAAAACTTTTGCTTTGACATTAAGTATGATTATTCCAGATTCGCCTGTGCTTCTAGAGTGCGGCAGATAAACGCAGCCAAATACAGGCACACGTCCTCTCATGCCACGCATGCAGCAAAGCCAATGGTAAGCTGCGGCTTTGGTCAAATTTTCGTCAAAATATATATGATATATGTCCCAAGTGTCTCAATTTTCTGCCACCCACAACAGGCCTTTCTGCGAGGAATATGCGTTATTGTTGTAGTTTTCTTTTACTAAATATGTGTTATTGTTGGGAAGTTTTAAAGCAACAATCGCTGTCATCGATTTCAGAACCTCTGTCTGTGTGGGTGCTTTCTTGGGGTTAAGTTAAGTCTACTGCTTAGTGTTTTGAGGGAGGGTGCTGGTATCAGTCTGGTGTTGGTCCATGTGAATGATGTATCTTGTTGGGAAGTCTTACCACAATGACAATAATTGCTGTCAGAACCTGTGTGGGTACTTTCTTAGGAAGTCTACTACTGATTTTGGGGAGGGCAGTGTCATTGTTGACAGTCCACATGAATGACTTGTGACACTCTGGAAACCCAAATGAACTTGGTTACAACCAACTGTTTACAACCTGGTTGGATGCCTGCGCAGGCCATGGCAAATGCTGTCAGAGCTGCTGCTTTGGATTTGATTCGAATGGCAGATGACACAAAATGGTTTGCGATGGTGGGTGGGAGGGACAGCGAGTGAAGTCTGACAGCGAATGACACCACGTGACTAATACTGTAACAGTGATATATGTCTATTTTTCTAAAAGTATGCAGTAAATAAGAAAGGTAGGCAGGGCTTCGTCATTGCAGTAAGACCAACAGTAAGACCAACGCAAGGTGTGGCTGCGCAAAAGTTTGCGCAGTAAAGCAGTTTGGAAATGTGACTCTACTAGAATGATGAGCCAGTACTTCCTGTAGTGGGTTTTCTTAGGACATATGACCACCCATGTTCATGTTTTTTGAAGATTTCAGCCACCTGATTTATGCGTGTGTGATTCACTCCTCTTATTGCACAGAAGTTTTTGTATTAGTCCTCGTGGATGTGCCTTCATGTTTTGCATGTTTTTGCATTTTAAATCTCTTTAGGCACTGTTTTGCACATTTCATCGTTTTAAAAGCATTTTCCGCACACAGGACTCATGAACATAAAACCTCTTTGATCTAATCCTCCCTGATCCGACCCTCGCTTTTGTTTTGCTGATTACTTTCTATCAACGTCGAGTATCCATCCTGTTCCTGAGGAGACTGAACCGATGAACGAGCCAAAGACTTCGGAAGATATGGAAACTTCGTTTTGCCAATTGTTTTTAACTCCAGATGTCTTGCGGCAGGTGAGGAGCGTCTACGCTCGAGACTTCGTTCTCTTGGGCTACGAGCAAAAAACGCGCCCGGCGTCTGCGCTGTGAGATACGTTTCAACCAACAAGAAACAAAACGGTTTTCGCGAGTGGGAGCTCAAGTTTTCCGGACTTTCAGGCACATTTCCTGAGGATAAGCGGGGGCAATTTGACGCATGTCTACGAACGGTTTGCGCGGCAGGAGGGTGGCGAAAGTGTCTGAAAGCGATTTGCGTGTTCACCAGGACCAATAATCCTCATAGAATTTTGATTGGGCGCGATGTGCGATGGGTGGGAGCAATGGTTGACCAGAGTTGCGCAACCGCGCAATGCAAAAGCCAAACGCTTGTACACAACGGTTCCGCGGTTGCCATGAATTGGCGCAACCGGCCCCACCACAAGGTGAAAATAGACAGGCGGCCAATCCACAATGGGAGGAATGTTTGGAGGGAGCCTTGAGCCTCTTCATTGAGGAGCCTCCTTCAGGCTGACACGGAATTGTTTCGGGGTTTGTTTCGGAGTTGAGCAAGTGAATGGCCTAACTCATAGGCTAGCTTTGCAGAAGGGACGCGAGCAGATCGTAGACATGTTCCTTAGGACAACATCATCACGCGTAAATTGTTTTTTTCACTTACTGCACCCAAGGTTTAGGCTCAAGAGGGCCGTATTGTGCCCCTAGCTAGGCCTTGACCTTAGCGCCTTTTGTGCGGGCGGGGGTTGTGAAGTGGAGCTTCACTCCCCCTACCTTTTTGTCCTCCGCTCGTGCATGTGCATGGTTTGCGGCCTTTGGCTGCTCTTGGCTTGGAGCCATTGGTGGTGCGGCTCGGTGCCGGCAGCGCCGTTCGAGGGCCCGTGCAAGGCTGGTCCTCTGGAGAGCCCGCGCTGGTCATCTGACCTTGTCCCAAGCTCTTCGTCGGCGACTTTGGCAGAAGCTGGCATTGCACCACTCTGTGGACTGGCGTTTTCTACGTCCACGACCTCGCCAAGGCGTGACTTGGGCATGCACCTCATGCGGGCTTCGAGTCCCCGACGCAGTTTGGTTCTGCGGTCGCTGCGGACAACCTTTCGAGCAGAAGGGCGTCTCGAACGCCGAGACGCAAGCCCAAGGATCAACGAGATCGATCCAGGCAGGGAGGCAAGAAGGGAGCTGGAAAAGGAGCCACCAAACAGGCCCTCAAATCGAGAGAAGTCAAACAGTCCGAAGACGACGCAGAGGACAAGGTACCTACATTGGATCTCTACGCCTCGCCTTCTTCAATTGCCCCACCTTCCACTACAGTGGAAACTCCATTGATGCCGGAAGCTTCTGGAGAGGGGACTATGACTTCAGCCTCTGCGGCTTTGGAGGGGATTCCCACACGTGTGGAAAAGAGCATGGGCGAGCTCGACCGCCTGGTGGCCAAGGTGAAGGAACTGTTGGCCGACCTCAAGAGTGCCAGACAGGAGGAGCCGACTCCGGTGAAGACGGCTCAACCTTCTTACACTGGGTCGAAAATTGCAAAAGAAACAGCAGCAGCTCGAGAAACTCATGGCGCAACGAGTGTCCATTATCGGGAATTGGCAAAACTACAAGGTGCAAACGCAGCAGTTCTTGCAGAAGAAGTTCGATACTGCAGATGCTGCCAACAAGAAGACCACCTTGGAGATTGCCGAGTTGCAGATGCAAATCAAGCGCCTCCAGCAGCAATTGCGAGCTCATCAGCTCACATGCCCTGGAGAGGAGCCTCATGTAGCAGCCGGCAGCCTTTGGCGACGACGAGCCGCCGAACTTCAAGCTCCCGGATATGATCCTCATTCCCGACGACTCCGATGGGTTGGAGGAGACGAAAGCTATGCAGGCGGAATCGGAACGCCGTCGACTGGAATCGCAAAGGAGCACCCAAGGCTTCGTCTGGCAAGCCGGAAGGCCCTTTTTTTGAGCAGGCCGGGTGAACCTGGCGTGTCTTTTTCCAATGCCTCTGAATGGCGCTTCTATGACACCAAATCCCATGAGCTTTGGTGGGGTGAGATCGTTTGTACAGATTTAGAACTTTGTAGTCCACCCTTTTTCCATGAGCGTCTGGTTGAGCTTGAGTTGCTCCCAGTTGACCTCCTTCCGGATAGTGCAGCCACTTCACCTCTTTTCACCACTCTTTCTCTTCAGGAAATGCCAGATTCTCCAAGAGCGCTGACGCCTGGGACCTTCATGGCGGTTGGTGAGGAAGCCTTTGGAACAGTGGCCACCTTCATGAATGAGGAAGAGATGCAGACCTGGGCTGCAGTGGAATCGAGTCCGGCCCTTCATGGCGGTCGCTTTCCCCTCTTTCAATATGCGTTGCTGGACAGCACGTGACCAATGCCGGTGAGAACTACGACTGGCCCTGATTTGGGGAGTGAAAGCATTCGTAGAGCAACGATGGACTTGTGGAGAGGCAACATCAACCGACAGCTGGACATTTACTATGTTCATCCACAGCCAGACCTTCATCGTGCCACTGGTATCACCTTTGTTGTTGACATTCGTCGACCAGGTGTTATGAGAGGACCCACTGTTTTGATCTCCACTTGTGTGTTTGGTCCTGACAATGCGCAACAGTCCGAAGTCCTCCAGGCCGCTAACTTGGCTATGAGGCTATGAGATCACGCCCTATTGGATGGTGTGCTGACATGGATCTGGATGACAACCTGCTACGTGGACGCCCATGCCCGCTATGGACCTTTGAGACGATTTCACATGGTGAACTAGTGTAATTCCTCACTGGTCCGCCTCGTCCCTCTATTGATGTGGCGGCGGCTTTTTCTGTCCAGCCACATTTTCGCAACAGGCTGAGAACTTTCTTTGACCTGCTTCCAGCTCTTCAAGGTGTGATTGCGCGGCTGATACCATTCCGCAATGGGAGATCATTTCTACCCCGGGAATGTGGAACCTGGCGTCCGCAAGCTGAGGACCTTCATCAACTGGCTCGACTCATCCAGCAGTCTTTGGATGATCTTGATGTGGCGCAGTTTCAGGTGCTTTTACCACACCCTCTACCTCGGTCATTGCTGAGGATGGTAGCATCATGTTGCCGTTGATTGTAGCGCTGGAGAATACGCATCCACGTAATTTGATTTGGCTTCAGCAATTTGAGGTTTGAGAGCTGATTGGGCTTCCACTTTTGTCGAGGCTCAGAACTTTCAGTTCTTGATGCACCCTCCAAGGGTCAGTAACATTGCGAAAATTGAGCCTCAGCCTGGAGATGTAGTTGAAGCGTTTTTCCCGAGAGCGTCTGCGAAGGGTTCTTCGTAAAAAAACATCTGCAGAACGACGTCTCATCTACATCTTCACATCTCTGCACATCCACATTCTCACCTATATCTCTGCTCATCTTCACATCTACATTCACAACTGCACATCTACATCTCTGCTCATCTTCACATCCTCACATCTACATCTCACATCTTCACCTCTCGCTCTTCTTAACTTTCTCTCTTAAGGCCGGGGGCAGTGTCGCCGGACCGCCGCGAAACGCAACCCTCTGCGCGAACTGGCGACTTTGGAGTACAACTGTAGTACGCGGAGTAGCTGGGGAGCTGGAAGCTGAGAACTGGCGACTTTCTAGTACAACTTGAGTACGCGGAGCAATCTGTGGAGCTGGAAGCTGAGAACTGGCGACTTTGTAGTGCCATTGGACTACGCGGAGTATCTGGGGAGCTGGCAGATGAGAACTGGCGACTTTCTAGTACAACTTTAGTACGCGGAGCAATCTGTGGAGCTGGAAGCTGAGAACTGGCGACTTTGTAGTACAACTTTAAATAGTACGCGGAGTATCTGGGGAGCTGGAAGATGAGAACTGGCGAAGTTGTAGTACAACTTTAGTACGCGGAGTATCTGGGGAGCTGGAAGATGAGAACTGGCGACTTTGTAGTACAACTGTAGTACGCGGAGCAATCTGTGGAGCTGGAAGCTGAGAACTGGCGACTTTCTAGTACAACTTTAGTACGCGGAGCATCTGGGGAGCTGGAAGATGAAAACTGGCGACTTTCTAGTACAACTTTAGTACGCGGAGCAAGCCGTGGAGATGGAGGCTGAGAACTGGCGACTTTGTAGTACAACTTTAGTACGCGGAGTATCTGGGGAGCTGGAAGATGAGAACTGGCGACTTTCTAGTACAACTTGAGTACGCGGAGCAATCTGTGGAGCTGGAAGCTGAGAACTGGCGACTTTGTAGTGCCATTGGACTACGCGGAGTATCTGGGGAGCTGGAAGCTGAGAACTGGCGACTTTGTAGTACAACTTTAGTACGCGGATGAGTCATCTCTCGCCGCTGAGTCATCTTGCGGCTGCTCTGGCGCCCCTGCAGCTGAGTCATGTCTCCCGACCCGGTTTTTTTGAGAGGTTGACAAATTTTAGCTACTTTGCTTACTCATAAGTGGCTGCCACAAAGAGTCATCGTGACGTTAGTATGTGTGTACTTCACCTTCATGACAAACGATGTTCGCTTGGAATACACGAGTCGCTTGCCTTGATCGTGGCGTCGTTTACTCTCAGGTCGCCCTGTTCGTGGAAACTTCAGTGTGAAATGTACGTTCTTCAGTTCTATTTGAACCTCTTCAGCGTTGTACTTGCACAACTAAGGTTGACGTTGCACTGCCGTTGCATCAACGCATCTACGTCTACACCCCCTAACCTCTCTACATTTACATCTTCACGCGCTCACATCCGCAGATCTACCTCTCCACCTCACCACACCCACACATCTGCACATCTATATCACATCTGTACATCCACAACGTCGCTCCTTCACATCTGTCCTGTCTTTCTTTCTTTCTTTCTACATATCTTTTCTCTCGTCTCTGTGCATTTACATCTTCGCACGCTCACATCCACAGATCTACCTCTCCACCTCCCTACATCTACAGATCTATATCGCACCTGCGCATCACACTGTCACTCCTTCACATCCACCCTCTCTTTCTCTCTTTCTATACATCTTTTCGACAGTGCTGGACAATTACATGTCTCGCTCTCGGGCCAACCGTCGTCTAGTTGGAGTCTGATGTGGAACTATCTGACTCCAGCTCTCTTTTACAGCTCCCCCCCATCTTGTTCCCCACAGGTGTGCTTGAAGCCACCCCTTCTGCGGATTCAGGGCCCGAGAAGATGCCCAAGAAAAGAGCTGAGGCTCCATCAAAAGAATCACAAAATGTGGGAGGGACAAATGAACCCCCACTATTCACCGGCTCCGGGGTGACGCGCATGTAGCTCGGCCAGCCATGGTTTTGCATCTTGAAGATCTACTACCAGACCTGGATCCTCCGTGTACTATGGTTGAGGTGGAGGAAGTCTCCCAGGCCTTTGCACGCCTGAAGTCCACGTGCAACGGCTCTCCCCGATCCCTTGTATGATGCCCGTCTCATGGCGTCCGATGACCTCAACTCCCTTCCAGCAAACACCTCGCTGGGATTGGAGCTATGGCATTCCTGAGGCCTACTTCCTTTGCACCGATGGAGCAATCAACAAAAAGCAAGAACCTTCAGAGGCTGGCTGCGCTGTGATCCTGCTATGTGCCTTTGGGGGACGCTTGTACTATGTGGATGCATGGGCTGCTCACATCTCGTCTCCATCCACTTCAGTTCGTGCTGAGCTTGGTGCCACGACGGTGGCGATTGTCATTGCTAGTTCTTGGCCTCGCCATCCACAGCACACGGTACTACACTTCTGCTTTGATGCACATGTTGCTGGCTACACAGCTGCTGGGGTGTGGATGCCCAATCATCATCTTCACCAGCAAGGTTTGAAGCAGGCATTGATCCATTGGCTGGAGCAGGAGTACTATAAACTTCAGTGGGACCACATTCCAGCTCACACTGGTGAGCCTTGGAATGAAGCTGCTGACACGCTTGCGTATGAAGCGGCTCACCATTTGATTCAGGTCCCAGACATTGCTCCTTGGCTGCAACAGGTTGTCGAGCACAAGTCCCATCTTGAGTGGCTCTGGTTCTTCCAACAACCTGGCATCATGGAGCGACTTAGATGGATTCAAGGCCGACGACATCTTTGCTTGCCTGTGTCCATGAGGCAGAACCCAACTGCAGTTCACCACCCCATCATGCAACGCCGACAAACTGAAGGTGTTGAGATAACTGAGTCTGCGCCGGTTCTCCTTGGTACAGCAAATACCCTCACCCTCCATCCCAAAGGTGATGGTGATCCTGCTGCTGGCACGTCGTGTTCGGCCAGGATGGAGGATCTTCTTTCTCAATGTCATGAACGAGGCTATCATCTGGTAGGACTTCAGGAAACGCGCTCCAAGCTTCAAGGCTATTTGCGCACAGCTCGCTACCATGTCATTTCGTCACCGGCTTTTCCAGAGGCTGTGGTGGCACTCAATTATGGATTGCGCCTATGTGGGGCTCTGCACAGGTCCACAAAAGCATATCAAGCTTCTGCACGCCACGTCAGAGTGCCTGGTGGTTCGACTACAGATCGGCAATGCAGCGCCTGTGATCTTAGTGGCACATGCCCCTCCATCAGCTCAGGTGGACAAATACCGATGCTTTTGGGATCAGCTACCCAGCCTTATTCCAAGTCAATGTCGAGATATGCAGTGGCTGGGTCTATCAGATGCAAATGCACGCCTGGGTTCACTGAGTTCGCCATGTGTGGGCACTCATGCTCCAGAGGAGGAAACGGAAGCGGCTGCCTACTTCCATGAATTTCTCCAGACCCAGCGGCTACTTTTGCCAGCCACGTTTGAGCACTGGCGTCGGGGTTCGTCTTCTAGCTGGACTCACAGCAGTGGCTCAGTGGCTCGGCTTGACTATGTGGCTGTCCCGAGCGCTTGGGCGGAAAATAGGCATCCTTTGTCGACCGCACCATCAAGTAGCGGCGGTTCAGCTTCTGTTCCCAATTTCCTCTAGGCCCACGACGAGCTCACCAGTCTCCAGATTGCCCTCTCCGCATGTTGTACGAGACTACTTCACTTGGACTGCTTTGTGTGGCTCAGATTGGGTATGGCCTGCTCCTACTACCCCGTGGGCAATGGATGTGTGACCGCCTTCGACAGCTGACAGCTGCAATCCACGATCGCACCAAGGATCTCATCCTGGCCAAAAGGTTCACTTGGGCGCAGCACCAGAAACTCAAACATTGGTATTGTACCTCGCTGCTCAGGGAATGCTTTCACACTTGGCGCCATGGTCATTGGCATTGCACTTCGTCGGAATTCCTTACTTGGCCACAGCATTGTCATTTTCGTGCTGCCTCCCTGCTTTCACGACATCGCTGGTTTTGTCGGCAAGTTGTACCTGCAGTGCGTGCTGGTGACTGCGCTTACTATGAAAGGTTGGCCCAGCAGGCTGGAGATGCTGATGGCTCTGGATGTCCCAAGGCTCTCTGGCAGGCCATCAAGGCCGTCCTCCCTAAGCAAAAGATCAAGCGACAGGCCTACCGTAACTGCAACCTGCTGATCGAGCCCTACAGGAGCACTTTGATGGGTTGGAGGCAGGAGAAGCGGTCGACCACCCGGTCATGCTTCAGCAATGTCAGGCACACCAAAGCAGTGCGGCTGAGGATGTGCCTCTGTCCATGTCGCTTGGCGACCTGCCATCCCGGTTGGAAGTTGAAGGTTGCGCCGCAAGATCCATCCTGACAAAGCGGTTGGCCCTAATGGCATTTCTACTGCCATTCTTCGGTATGCTGGACCACATTGCAGTGTGGCGCTCCACGCTCTCTTCCTCAAATGCTGGGTCTTGCAGTGGAAAGGTGGCTTTCTGGTTCCGATTTGGAAACAGAAAGGTGCGGTTGATGATCCCACCTCGTACAGAGGCATTGCTTTGCTAGATGTGGTGGCAAAGCGCTGGCATGCGTTCTTGCGCACCTTGACCAGTAGACGCAATGCCGCTTCCATGGACAACTTGGAGGGTTTCCCGGGCAGCAGACGGGTTTCGCCTCTTTGCGTGCACCAAGATAGCGGGCTTGCCGGACGCGGTGCCCTTTGTGGACATTAAAGGAGCTTTCCACTATCTGGCGCGGGAACTTGCATTGCGCATGTCGATTCCACTGCCGGAGGTTTTGAAACATGTTCTGACTGTTGAGAACATTGATCCCGCCCTGCTCGCTGCACACCTTGGTGATGCTCCTGAGCTGAATGGCTGGGTCATCCCCTACCTCTTCGACGTGCTTTTCAAGATGCCCACACCTTCACCTGGTCGGCTCTCACTACCACCAATGAGGTGCATCACACACATCGTGGAGCAAGGGCAGGTAGCCCTCTTGCGGACCTAGCCTTCAATGCCTTTGCAAAGCGGGGGCTATGGCGATTGCAGCATTGTCTTGATGAGCAGCCGATTCTTCAACGTGTTGCTCAACAACTTGGTGTTCCGCTGATTGTCACTGCTTGGGTTGATGATGTCAGCATCCCACTGGTTCCTCCTACCAATCCTGCTCTTCTTGACCTCATTGCTCAGGTCAGCCATGAAGTCCGGAGGACCTTTCGTGAGTTTGGCTTCATCGTCAACTTTGCCTCAACTTCCGAGGCAAAGATGCACCAGCTTTTCGGGATCAATACTATGTGCAAGAGCAGGGCCTGCTTCTTTCAGCTGGTGATGGGCTTCCGGCTGAGAAGCTCAAGCTTGCCGTCCGCTACAAGTACTTGGGAGCGCAAACGAGCCAACATGGTGGCTTCCTGCCGGAGATCAACATGCGCCTGGCTTCAGCCGCTTGCGCTTATCGGGAGCTCCGGAAGCCCATCTTTGCCAACAAAACGATTAGTGTTCCCACCAGATTGCGCTTGCTTGAAGCCCTGGTTCTTACCAGACTCTTTTTTCAACTCGGGCTTTTGGCCACAGCTTCCTCCGCGATGTCTTCGCAAAATCGCTCATGTGGTCCTTCGATGGCAGCGCAACATCGTACAACCTGGCAATGCCAAGCCCCTGGACTCCGACTGGCACTTCCAGAGTGACCACAGACTTTTGCCGCTTCCTCAGCGCCTGGCTCGCAATCGTGTCTTGGCCGCACTTCAATTGTCACGCAGGGGCCCTCCCTACATCTGGGACACCCTCACGGCTGCTGCCCATGGAGAGCCCACAGCGTGGTTACGACAAGTTCATTGTGGCCCTGCGTGACAAGCCAAACTATGTCCGAACGTTGGTTCATCGATGGTTGTGGCAAGAAAAGGCTGTGGTTGAAGCCTATGATGGACACCAGGTCATCCAGACCCTCTTCTCGAGTGCAGGATATGTCTTCAAAGACCAGACATTGCTTGGTGGTCCGCTCCAGGATGTTGGCGGCATGTTCACCTGCCCCTTCTGCCCGCACCGATTTCAGCATCGGCAATCTTTACAAGCACATCTCTGGCGCAAGCACCAAGAGACGTCTTTGGAACGCAAGTATGTCACAGGCCCAGTCTGCAAAGCCTGTGGCAAGTGCCTCTGGACCCCGCAGCGGGCGCAGCAACATTTGAGCCGCAGTCGCCTACATGGAACTGCATGCTTTCGCACCCTCTTTGAGCATGAAACACCTTTGAATGAGCCAGCCAGGTTTCAGCCACCGGAGCGCCTGATTGGGGTGTGTCGCTTGCCAGCTGTTCAGACACAATCGCCCGCACAGTGGGAGACTTCTGCGTGGCAACGAGCTCAAGCTGATGCCCTTCAGGATTGGCAGAACCGTTGGCAGGCTCTGGATCTACCTGACACGCTCCCTCCTGAATGGTATGAGCAATGTGAAGATCAGCTTGACCGGGTCACATCATGCTGGCTTACCTTGCCTCCGGATCAGCGCTTTGACATTAGTGATGCCTGGCTGATGGTCCTCTCCAGCCTTGAAGCAAGGCATGTCGGGAGGTCACATGGCTTCAGCCTTGGCCAGCTGGGCTGACGGGCGCCTTGGGGATCACTTTGTCGACCTGGATGACCTCTTGCAGGACATGCCGGTTTATGCCACGCCGCATGGTATGACCGCATTTGTGCCTCTTTCGCTACCGGCTGGTCAGGCTCGCCATTGTCAGCCGCTTCGCTCACCACCATTGAGGGGGCAATACTATGACCAAGTGCAACTTTGGCAGCCTTTTACACTGCGGATCGATCACAGCCCTCGCCTGCCTTTCACGCCGGTTGTGGTGACCCCTTTGGGCGAGAAGTTGATCTATGCGATGCACTTCTTTTCAGGACGCCGCCGGGTTGGAGATTGTCATACCTTTTTCCAACAGGAAGCACTACCGCCTGGGTACGGCTTTGTTCTCCTGTCCTTGGACACCATGGCAATTTGGATGGCGCCAACTGGGCTCTGTTGGTGGAGTTCCTGGGGCTTGGCGTTAGTGCACTTGGCCTCACTGGCCCACCATGTGAAACTTTCTCTGCAGCACGGTACCTGCCGCCTGCAGATGGCATGCGCCGTCCTCCACGACCACTTCGGTCAGCGCAAGCGCTTTGGGGTATCCCTGATCGCAGTGCGCGCGAGCTTCGGCAAGTGGCCATGGGGACCCGATTGCTCATGCACTCGACCCAGGCGGAGGCCATGATTTGTCTGCAGTCATTAATTCAGGCACTCATTGAATTGAATCGAGCTGGAGTGTTCATGCTTGATTGGGCATTGGTTTCCCTCAATTGAAACATGTCAGTGAAACCAGTTTTGTGGCTCAAACCT
>CAXAMN010028894.1:16400-26555 GCA_963970005.1 Durusdinium trenchii | reverse complement strand
GCATGCTCCTCAACAGAATATATGATTGTCATGCTTTGATTTTACAACTGATATTAAAGTTTTGAAAGAATGGTTCAGCTGGTTTTCTCAAACTTGCGATGTCCTGGTCTTCTTCAATCTCCAGTTTGTGTCTTGATATTTCTTCCCTGCAGAGACAGCCAGTTGCTGATTGATAGGAACAGATACTAGAATCCAGGAGATAAGTCTCGATTGGCCTAACCAATGGTGCATACACTGTACACAGTTACGTTTTGATTTCAGAGACATTGGTGGACGGAAAGGCTGAAAAAGTTTGTTAATTGCTTGTCTACATTTGTCATTGGCAGATGACCACCTGGCCTGGGCCACTAAGCAGATTGTCAATATTCTATTTATATTCAGCACCACATCACCAGTACACCAGCATTTGCCAGCAGTTTGCCCAGTGGGTTGAAAGAAGTCTGTGGCTGAACCTTTCGAATTGGGCACTACATTTGCTGTTCGTTCAACAAAATCTGCACCGTGTTTTCGGTTCTTGTTCAGCTCAACATTAAAAGCTCAAGCTGCGCTACAGTCAACTTGCCACAGGTTTGTCAACAGGAGGCCAAAAGCAGCAAGAAGCAGCTGATCCATTCAGCGCAGGCAAAATCTTAATGGCCAAGACACAACTGTTGTTCCAGAGTGTTGACCATTTGAAAGTCTGAATTGCTAAGGACTAGCGTGACTGATGCATAGTATAGTGGTGACCAAGTCAATATAACTTTGGACTTTCCTAGATCCTCTCTGGCCTGATTTCAGCGTGATGTCGATCTGTAGACCATTGCTGGACATTGTCCATTGTTGGAACTTCTCACTCCTGGACAGTTTCTCGGACACTGCCTTTGGGAGCCATGGTTCGACGGGCAACCAATGCAGAAGCGGGAGCAGTGGCTAGACCTTCGGCTTTTGCTCTCTTCATGCAGGACATGAAAGTACAAGGTCTAAGCCCTCGACGGATTAGTCAGGATGGACGACGTCGGCTGACAAAGAAGACTCCTTTGAAGGGAATGGAAAACTACAGGTTGCGGTGGCATCTCACTTTGTCAAACCCAGTACATTTATTTGACTGTTTCACCTGCCAATCATTCATTGCTCAGTTGTTACTGACAGTATATCAAATGACACCTCAAGCTTTTGAATAGCAGACTGCGATCTTCTATTGTGGTCCCCTTGATTGCATGTCTTTTGGCTTGTGCATCAACAAGATTGAGTAGCACTGATTACACAATCAACCAAGGAAGATGAGGCCAGATCTGAGGGAAATGTACAGGAAGAAGGCGCACGAAGGGTACCTTCAAATTCATAATTGTTTTAAATGCTTAGATAGTTTGTTTTCTGACTTCATTCTTGGGCAGCTGTAAAATGACTACTTGTGTTCTTTATTTGCGCTCGCTGTTTCCACATCCTTCTGGTTCACATATATACTGTAGTCATACACATTGTTGTACGCACATGGTGTTGCAGACATGCAGGGAGAGGGAGAGTGGTAATTTGCATATCAAGCTGCTCAGGTCACTGTTGGACTTAAGGCGGGTACTTGTGCATTGGCATCCATTGCCTGGGATTGCTTTGCTTTCTCAGCAGAGCCACTTTGGCACACTAACATTATGGATAATATTGAAACTGGGACATGCCCAAAGAGGACAGTGTTGCACTTGCAAAGGATATTGCAGGACAGGCTTAGCCCAACGATATTGGACAGCAATCGCAGTGTGTCGGACATTATAAAGGCTTGCGTCACAACAGAGGTGGACAGGGCTGATCTTAGCCTCATCAGTCTGTGCCAGAGGTGAACCTTGACAGGGCAACTGGGCTTCCAATGCCACCAGACTGCTTGGTATCCCAGCACAAGCAGCCAGACTGGCTGGATTTTGTGATTGATTTCATTGCATGTGAGAAAAGAGTGTGCTTCCAACGGCGCATTTGTCTGTTTTTAAACATCAGGCAAGTCGGAATTTCGCAGTCATTAATTCAGGCACTCATTGAATTGAATCGAGCTGGAGTGTTCATGCTTGATTGGGCATTGGTTCCCCTCAATTGAAACATGTCAGTGAAACCAGTTTTGTGGCTCAAACCTAGACCTTGATTTTGCCCACCGCACCGCTGCTGGCCTTTCCGTTCATGGCAGCAGGTCCTAAAATACCACTGTTCAAGCCAGACGAAACATTGAAATTCACGAAACCTTTGGAGGTTGGGCCTGGGCGTCTTCAGGCACTCAACGCTTGGTCCGACAAGTTGACTGGGGAAGAGGTTTGCCATTTGAAGGACTACCTAGTCAAACAGTCGGGCCGGGCCAAAGCCATTACTGAGCCTACGGACTTTGGGTCAATGTGCAGTGGGGCGGACATTCCTGCAGCAGTTTGCGAGCAGTGGTGGTCGTGGGCTGGACAATTGACTGGACACGATTTTGAGTACAAGCGCAGGTTTTCCTCTGAGTTGGACGCCAAGAAAAGGGCCTTCATCAATGTGATGCGCCCCAACGTCGGACACATCTTGGGAATGTGAAGGACTTGTCGCACAGAAGTGGTGAAGTCCGGGACTTGAAGCGACGGGACTTGGTGAGGGTGCCAATGTGTCGGATATTGGCAGCAGGGTTTCCATGCTTGGACGTTAGTGGGCTGAACCCTCACAGCCGGACCTTGAGAAATCGACAGTGCATTAGCCAGGTTGCGCTACGGACAGGAGGGGTGTTTACATGCATTGCGGAGTACATCAAGGCTATGATTTTGTCGGAGAAGCCCGCCCGAAGTGATGATCTTTGAGAATGTCCTGGGCTTGAAGAATCCGCCGAAGGACGATCCCAGTGGACCCTCAAACCTGGACATATTCGGGCTGCTGCTTTCTGGGCTTGGCTACCGCTTGCATGCCTGGCATTTTTCGCCGCGGATGTTGGGGTTCCTCACTGCCGCCAAAAAAGTGGATGACAGCAATTCGGACAAGCAAGATGGAGGGCGTGATGGCGGACTTTTCGGAGAGCTCTGAGATCCTGGTGGAGCTTATGTCCCAAAGCTGGTCAAGTACTTGGTCAACTCAAGGCAGGACTGTGAGTGAAGTCAAGTGATACACAGCCTACAGACAGCTAGCCATCCTCCACCATCACCTGAATCGGGCCAGGGCTCAGGGCCTGGGCCTTTTCCATGTGGAATATTTTCTAACCTTGAAGGTTGGACCTCAAACTTGATCAATCACTCGACACAATATTTACTTGTCAACATAATGCTACATACCTCAAGTAGTTATTGAATTAAGCTGTTGACGGTTTGCGTGGACGTTGCCAGTTACTCATTGTTTCTATTTGAGCACTCATGCATCCTATCTGATATCCAGGAGTCGGGCGCGCATCAGGTTCCTTGAGACTGTGGCCGCAAGGAGGCAGCTTCAGAAGAAGAGGTATTCTGCAGCTTCAGTGAAGCAGCAAGTGGAAGACGGCCTTCAAAGCTGCAGTGAAAAGTATCCATATTTGGATACTTTGACAAGGCGGAAACGCGCATTGATGTGCGAGACTGGGGTTTCAGCCTTCCCTGAGAAGCGGTGGACATCTCCCAGAACAAGGCCAGGACAAACCTTGTGTCGGGCTATGCGCTGTGCATCACCCCAAAGGGTGAGAAATACTTGACGGACCGTTGCCGCCCTTTGCTAGGTGTGGAGGCAACGCGGTTGCAGGGCATGTGGCTTGAACCGGGCGATCCACGGATTCGTGACACGTCGGACTCTCTACTGCGGGACTTGGCGGGCAATGCTTTTGAGCAGAGCTGCTTTGCAGCAGTGCTGTGGTGCACCTTAGTTTTCTATGCCAAGATGCATCGCCGCCGGACTGCTGCCGGAACGCAGCCTTGGACACCAACCTACCTGCCGGACCCAATGCTGGAGAACCCCGAGGACGACGATGATGTCCGTACTGAGGTGTTGGGCGGGGGTCGTGATCAGGGCAATAATAGTGTTGTCAGTCAGCATAAGACTGACTGACAGATTGAATTGACTGACTCCGTTTGGACTAGCTAGACTCGGTGGTCCAATTCCAATTAGTTTTCAACTGTCATGAATTGAAGTCAAGTCAGGCTGCCCCGCCATTGTAGCCTGCAATTGTTCCACTGACGGACTCCTTCATTTGTTGATCCTGTACAGTTTTTATACAAGCGCAAGGACAGATCACACTGGGAAAAAGTTGGTGATTGACAGCACTTTTGCGCGAACATCAGATTGATCGTTTAGTCTCCTTTAATCATGACGGGTTGGATAGTTTGTTTCTTCCTCAGTCAGTCAAGCAGAAGCAGTAGCAGGAGTGGAAGTGGAAGAGATGTTTGAAGGGCATGATTTGCAGATGCAGTTTGGCAGGGTTGTTTTGTCACATGGCATTGGTTTGTCAGTCATTGTGATTTTTGATTTAAGTCAGTAACGTTTGCGTTTTTTTTGGTGGACCTCACATTTAATTCCACTTGACAAGAGCTGTCACTGACAGTTCTGATAATAAAGTCTGATTCATCATTCATTGCCAACTATGCTGACAGTTCAGTCACCTGACCTCATTGCTGCCCAAGGCCACAAGATGGAGTTGAAGCAGCGCTGGACCAGTGCGCAATCAGTGCGACATGATGACTCATTCTACTGGACTGCACTGTGGGTTAATGAGGTCAGACCTAATTACTGTAATATTTGCAGGCGTTGAACAGAATCTTAGCCAGCTTTAACGCTGCTATTGGAAATAATGTTATGTTTCCCGAAAGAACTTGATGGACTTTGCGATTAATAGTTTGCATGCGCGTTGGTTCATTGCTTTTTACCTTTACAAATTCTTCGGACGCTACAGCATTATTTGGAAAGCACTATTTAAACCTGGGTTTGGTGCTGAGACCTGAGAAGGTAATACCATTTGTAGAAAGCATAGGCAGTTGAATTGATATGATATGATGAATGAATTTTCAATGGTCTCTATATTTTTGTCAATGTCAACCAAAGGCGCAACTACTGCCAGTTGGCAAGGGCTTGGAGCTCTTCAATAGACCTGACTCACCCAATGATAGCATGGTCGCGATGCAAAGGGTGGGGGATTGGAGATAGATTCTAGATTCTGGAGCCACAGTCCGACTGCTTCAAGACCCATACAACGCGCTGGAATTTAGAACAACAAGCAGTGGCCAACGCTTACTCAATCATCCATACATGTTTTCCTGAACTGGGCACATTTGTGATCCATACTTTGCACATGCTTGGCTCCTGCTACCAAGTCGACCCCACTGCAAATCCAGTCCAGTCTGTTGTGAACGCTCAATGAAGCACACAGTGAGACCAATTTCTAATGTATTTGCAAGTCAGTGGTAGTCCAGGAGGCCCAATGTTTCATGTACTTTCCAGGGGCCTTGGCACGTTGGGAAATGTTGTATATGGTCAAGATGCAAGCTGGAGGCTGTTTCCTTGTCAGGAGATCATGAAGCACATTAATTATCACATATTTGTAACATATTATGTCATTTGAGTTGTCAGTTGCAACTCAGTGGTTCACTAAGTTACAGCTCACTTGGTGAAGCAAAGCCTAAAGTCATTGACTGTTCCAATTATGTTGTTCACACATACAAAGCTTTATTGCTGATATAGTAGTAGCCACCTCGACAGCAGTAGAGGCCTCGAGGCTTGAATCAAGAGCCCAGCTAGTGTTGCCACTTACTTGCCCTGCAGACAGCAGAGCTTTGTTTGGCGTCGGACATTCATTTGCTTCCACCTTCAATACTCTCTCATTTGCGGCAAGGCCACTCATGCAGCTGCAGGTTGGGGACACACCAAGACACAGAATCCCCAACAGATGAGTTGGGGGGTCAAAGAAGTTCCTGGATGGAGGCAGATACCTTGAGACCAGGCTCATATGAATCATTCGTTGGGCCCCCTCTATTCATTGTTTGTCTGCAGTGAAGCAGGTGGGAATTTATGGGTCATGGAATTTCTTGCTACAATGTACCACGAGGGCAATGCATTGAGTGGGGTGCTACAAGAACTGTGCCTCATTGGATGAAATCATTGGATGTATGAGAGTGTTGGTGGGGGCAAAGGGTCCAATACAGAGTTTTACTTGGACACATTCAGCTGCAACTGGTCCCAGCTACTGCTACTTTTACAAAACAAATGACTAGTAAGCAAGACCTGACAACACAAATTACTTATATAGCTGGACTAACTAATAAACTTGCACGCGCCACAATTCTCAATGACGCCTGAATTGGAGGCTGGTAGCGGGGTTGTTTGATGAAAAGTGTCTCTTAGTCACAAACCGACAAATTAATGAAAACTATGGGCTACTGAGTAACTGACTGGACTGGACTCACCAGACTCCGGTGGACTGATGGACTGAGATCTGAAACCTCAGGAAGTGACCGAGATTGAGAACGTAGCATTTGACAACGTATCATTCATTTGGTTTTGTCATGGTTTTGCAATCTGGATGAGGATGAATAATGAGTAGCAGTCCCAGTGGCAGCAGCTTAGTCAGCAGCTTGGAAGCTCTAATGTAACATGTATGCCGGAGACCTCAGCGGATCACTGAATTAATTAGATAACCCCTTCAAGCCTTCCCAGGCTCAGAAAGAAAACCACCGCTTGCCATGAGAAATCTTTCAACTGCGCCACCAAACCTACCCATTCTCCATTGGTGCGGCTGTCAACTTAGACAATTCTTGGTTTTGCCTGATGCGTTTGTCTTCTCGCTATATTTTGCGCCGTACTGCATTGTGACAGAATGCTTTTTCTACTGAGGAGTTCTTGAATTGCGCTGGACAGGGTGGAGGCGAGCGTCCTCGCCCATTGCATTTTGAGTGAGAATTATTGCAAGTCTCGAGGTACATGGACTTGGCTGCTGGGCTCTCAGGGTTGTATTCTTACAATCAGATGAGTTCTTGGCTGTCACCTTGATATTTGTAGAGGTTGCCTTGAGCCAACCATTGGCTATCATGTTCAGCAACTTTAGCCATGAGGTAGATGTTGCTTGAGGTTCGCAATTCTATAACTGACTTGAGATTGTACTATCAGTTGATTTGCAGCAAGCAATGTGCAATGGAATGGACGAAGACGTAGCTCAAAGCAATATCATTAGCCTTGTTATATTTAACTGAGTTTATTCATCGAGGCAGATCTCATCGTCATTAGGCAAACAAAACAGAGAGCGAAATGACATGCTGAGACTAATTGGTGCATCTTCTGTTGCCATTGCCAGCTGCTGTGTTGGACTTTGTCAAGCGCGCAATTTAAGTCAATATATAGCTGAACCAGGCACTAGTATATTATAACTAACTATGGCAGTGGGCACAATTGGCACTTCAGTTTTCATTTGATTGCTTGTGGAGCATGTGAGGCTAAGACTTGTGACTGTGTCAACTAACTGCTGCCTGCTGTTGCCTCGAGAGGCCATTCAGATTCAGTTATAATGGCACACTTTCCCACTAACTAGTTGCACGGGCATTCACACAAATCCTGCATTTTTCCTTCAATTAGCCCTAGCGTTATGCAAAGCGCAGCTGACAGGTAAAGTGCCAACGACCTATCAAATCATGCGTTGGAAGCATAGTCAGTTTTTGATGCCTTGCATAGCTGCAAATCCCCACAAAGTGTTGCAACAATTTCAACCCATCAATCTGCCAGGAATCATTACTAGGTAGATCATAGGCTGGACTAATTCTTCATTGCTCGGACCGTCGGACACTCCCTGTACAGCCATCATGGCATTTGCGCCGGACATTGGGTATGGACCTTTTCTCATTCTTTGGGAGCGCAGTGCGCCTGAAACTCCAGTTGCTTTTGGACACTACATTGACCAGGTGGAGCTGACTCTCAATGTTTGCAGGGCATACTTGGAGGCCTGCCGCCTCAAGATGCCGGACCCCATTCTCGGTTACATCATGGCAGAGCCAAGATTGACCTTTGGTTGATTTGACGGTTGATAACTTTTTAAGTTTTTTTGAGCACTGATTTAAATATCAAAAATTTAGTATTTAGGGCTGAGTAGGCTGAACTGAGTCGAGTTTGCAACATTCACCCTGTCACTGACCCCTGCTTGCCAAGTCTGATGCTCCTGCTGGCGCGCTTGTCGATGGACCACATTCTTTTGGACGAAATTATACCGCGCACCGGCAGACAATCCAAGCTCAGTCATGTTGCAATTGACACGTTTTGCTGTGGTATGGTATGAATGATCATATTTTGTTCTACATGTCTTTCATTTCAATTGGTTTTCTGGTCTAATATTTGTATTCTGTATGGTGCAACCAAAGCTTTGATCCAGGGATGCCATCCAGTGAAGCTGGCTGAGGCACCATCAGATGGACAGTTTTTGGATTCCGTTGGACCGTGCCAGAAGGGACCCCTTGACGAGACCACTTGGAAAGGCAAGTGCTTGCCAATAAATGCACTATTATTCCGTTTATATTAAAAGAATCTTGGTACATGTCATATATAATGTAGTAGTATTGCCATGAAATATAACATCAACATGTATGATACTGCTGCTTGCGGTGGGGTGGGGTGCCATCTTAGACTGACTTAGAGAATTTTACTCACAGTCTAAACTCACAGTTTCTTTAAAAATGAAAGCAAAGGATTGCAATGCAACGTCTGTCCCTGCGTTTGCGTGGCTGGAGGGAGCACTATACTCGTCGGACCATGCGCCGGACTGGATGCTCTAGGTCAGAGGTCACCTTGTCGGACGAGGAATTTGCAGAGTTTGCGTCCGCCCAGTACATGTCAGGCCCTTCGCAGAGGGTCCTTGCGCCATACAGAGGCCGGACATACATGGCCACCTTGGTCTTCACCAGTCAGCAGGTCTTCATAGCTCAGCCGGACTCACAACGGGCAGCCAGACGAATCCTTGATTCCAATACCCATGGCAAATTTAGATGATTAATTTGCTGTTTGGCTGTTAGGCATTGGCTTTATTTGGTTGTTTGTTTTTTGGAATCATCTTTGTATTTCGTGAGTCAATGAGCTCAGCAGGGCCAGGGCATTTGCAGATCCGGCCTTATGGACTTACAGATGGTCATGTTTCCAGTGCATGCCTGGCAGATCGAGCCACTCCAGTCTTTGACGGAGGCTGTACTGCAAGGACAACGAAGAAAAGATTATATGGGTTCGATGATCTACTGAATCCAGCATGTCGATCATGGGTATAGCCATGATGATCATTGAGAATGACATGACCACACAGCTCCGCGACCAGTGCCCACCACCACTACCGTTTCACGTGTTCCCCCACCACTTAGGATCGATTCTTTTTGCAAAAAGCAAGCATGAATTTGACAGGAGCAAAGAAAGTGATGGCATGAGCCACGATCGCTCCTAGTACCAAAATGAAACTTCCATAAGACTGACTGAGAAGTACAATGAGGTCAAAGAAGCCAGCTAAAACATGGAACATCAACGAATGTGGGTGCAAGTACTATGACCATGATCATGGTCACAGCTCCGCTACCATTGCTACCAAAGGCTAGATCTTGCCAAGCTTGCTGCCCGGAAAAAACGTTTTAGGCGCAGGAAAAGGATAGATCTTGCCAAACTTACTGCCTGGAAAAAATACTTTTTGGCAAAGGAAAAGGCTAGATCTTGCCAATCTTGCTGCCCGGAAACATTGTTTTTGGCAAAGGAAAAGCCTAGATCTTGCCAAACTTGCTTCCTGGAAGATTTTTTAGGCACAGGAACATGCTAGATCTTGCCAAACTTGCTGCTTGGAAAAAAAATAGGCACAGGAAAAGGCTAGATCTTGCCAAATTTGCTGCCCGGACAATATTTTTAGGCACAGGAAAAGGCTAGATCTTGAGATTTTGCAAAACTTGCTGCTCACAAAAATTTTTGGCGCAGGAAAAGGATAGATCTTGCCAAATTTGCTGCCTGGATTTTTATAGGCACAGGAAAAGGCTAAATCTTGCCAAACTGCTTCCCGGAAAAATTTTTGAGGCACAGCGGCAGGCTAGATCTTGCCAAACTTGCTGCTGGGAAAATTTTCTAGGCGCAGGAAAAGGCTAGATCTTGCCAAATTTGCTGCGCGGAAAAAAATTAGGCACAAGAAAGGCTAGATCTTGCCAAATTTGCTGCCTGGAATTCTTTTTTAAGGCACAGAAAAAGGCTAGATCTTGCCAAACTTGCTGCTTGGAAAAAAGTTTAGGC